>CM053026.1:355828615-356066115 GCA_028564925.1 Lithobates sylvaticus | reverse complement strand
AATAAAAAACCCAGTGGTGATTAAATGCCACCAAAAAAAAGCTTTATCTGTGTGAAAAAAAATATAAAAATGTTACTTGGGTACAGTGTTGCATGACTGTGCAATTGTCATTCAAAGTGTGACAGTGCTGAAAGCTGAAAATTTGGTCTGGACAGGACGGGGGGTGAAAGTGCCCTGTAGGCAAGTGGTTAAGCACAGCAACATAGCATAAAGATGTTATTGTGCCCATAAAGCTGCTGTTGTGCCCATAAAGATGCTCTTGTGCCCATATAGAATTGAATATCTCCACTGGCTTAAGCCAATGCTGCACCATGCAGATTTAGTTTTTTTTTTTGTAATTGATTGTTTGCCTTCGCTTGCCGTGGTTGCAGCATATTTTGCATGGTTTTGTATGTGGCTGAGATGGTCACAGCAAAACCAGGTACAACCCACCCCCCCCCCCCCCCAAAAAAAAAGGGCCAAATGTGGCAGTGGAAGGGGGGGAGGGTTATCACGCTTTGTTCGATAATGATAAAGCCCCTCCTATTCAGTAAATTGTCAAAAAGGGGCGGAGCATGAGTGACCTTAAAATGATGCCCTCCCCCCTGAAAAACACCCATGATAGTGATACTCACAAATTCTATCACTCAACATAATCGGTTGGTGATTTTGTTTTCAAACTACTGATTTGATTCATTAGAACGATAACTGTGAAAGCAAGTCGCGTTCACATCTATGCACGTTTAAATTCCTGTCCGGGTTCAGCAATGAAGTGGTTGGCGCTTTAGGGTTATTGATGATGGAGTGCTTTTTCTGCATTGCGTTTTTGGTGCACATTGCAATAATTGGTATCTTTTTTTTCACATGAGTTTGAAGGAAACTTTACTGTGATTTTCTGCGCTGATGTGATGAATTAGTGCTCATACATTCCCATGGTGTCTGTATGGATGCAGATACCTAAGCAACCTGGTAAATAAGCTGCAGTGGTTGTGCTGAGGAATGTACAGTTTTTCCACTAGAGCCGGTCTACATGATCTAGTCATATGGTTTTTCCCAATGGGATTCTTTAATTTCTCCTGCCTGCTGTAATGTCTAGCAGCTGGGGACTTCCAGTGGTCTGCGTTCACGGGTAACTTAACCCTTGGTTGGTCTGAAGAGTAGGCTTGTCTTAATGCCTTTCTTGCAGCAGCTAGCTGTAATGCTTTAAGAGAACGTAGAATAAAATGTCAGTCCTGGCATTGTACACTGCAAGCAGTTTGCAATATAAATTATTACCGGTATACATTTCCCTTCCATTTTAATTTTCTAAAAATGATTATGCATTTTACTTTTCATTATGGGAACCTGGAGCTTTTCTGCACAGAGTGTACGGAAAAATGTTTTTGGTAAGATGCCGTTTAGGCTCATCCATTACTAAAAATGATGCAGATGCCACTGGTTTTCTCATTACAACACTTATGCCACGTACACACGGTCGGAATTCTCGTCGGAAAAAGCTCTGATGGTTTTCCCGTCGGAATTCCGACGGAATTTCGCTCAAACTGTCTTGCCTACACACGGTCACACCAAATTCCGACGGCCAGTAACACAGTGGCATTAAACACGTTCGACAGCACTATAAAAGGGAAGTTTAATGCTTCCGAGCATGCGTCAAATTGTTTCCGAGCCTGCGTCGGAATTTTACGCGTCGGAATTGCATACACACGATCGGAAAATACGATAGAAAGGTTTTCCGTCGGAAAAATTGAGAACAGGTTCTCAATCCAAAGTCCGTTGGAAATTCCGACAGAAAAAGGCCGATGGGCATACACACGGCCGGAAAATCCGTTGAAAAGCTCCCATCGGACTGTTTCCATCGGAAATTCCGACCGTGTGTACGCGGCATTAGAAAGCATTGGGTGGTTGTCATGAAGGCAAACCCTTTTATTCAGAAACTGGTTTACGGGATGGTGAAAAACGCAGGTTGATCAGAGCAGACCAAGAATGAATCGACTGATGCAACTGTGAAGCAATTTATCCTTGGTGATTACAAGAGTAGCACTGAAGTCCTTGTCTAAAGCTAGCAATACACAGCTTGAATAGCACCGAAGTCCTTGTCTAAAACTGACCATACAAGTTATCAAATAACACTGAAGACCTTGTTAAAAGTTGGCCATGCAAGGCTTGATTAGCACTGAAGTCCTTGTGTAAAACCGACCATACATGGCTCAGTCTAAAGCTGGCCATACAGAGCTCCAATAGCACTGAAGTCATTGTCTAAAGCTGACCATGCACAGCTTGAATAGCACTAAAATCCTTGTTTAAAGCTGACCATACAGGGCTCAAATAGCATTGAAGTCCTTGTCTAAAGCAGTGGTTCTCAACCCTCTAGTGCCGTGACCCCTTGATAAAATTTCTCAACTTATGGGGACCCCTAACAGTAAAATTATTTTCGTAGCATGAGTTGTCAGCATCTAAGGCAAGACAAGTAATTTGTGCCTCTAATCCACGGACATTTAGTGCTCCCTGAGTCCCTTCCACTCATACATTATTAAATCCCCTTCTGGTACATGTTACTCACTGTGTCTCTGGCTCCGTGGTGTCTCGCAGCAGTGACACCTATGCCGAAATCAGGAGGATAGGGTCTCTTCCATCCCCTCCCACTTCACGTTCCTCACCAACCGTCTCTAGTCTCCGCCTCAAGACATACCGTGAACTGAATGGGCAGCTACAGGCTCCAGGAACAGTCCAGCTGGCGGCCACAGGCTCCAGGACAGCCGTGCTGGGTGGCCACGAAAAGGCTGGGAGAGTGGTGCGGGTTCCAGGAACAGCACGGGATTCGGCGAACCCTGGCAAATCGGATTCAACCCCCAAAGGGGTCGCGACCCACAGGGTGAAAACTGCTGGTCTAAAGCTAGCAATACCCAGGTTCAAATAGCACTAAGGTCCTTGTCTAAAGCTGACCATATAGGGCTCAGATATCACTGAAGTTCTCGTCTAAAGCTGGCCTACAGAGCTCAGATAGCGCTGAAGTCCTTGTCTAAATCTGGCCATACATGGCTTAAATAACCCAGAAGTCCAGATCTAAAGTTGGCCATACACCGCTCAAATAGCACTGAAGTCCTTGTCTTAAGCTGGCAATACATAGCTCCAATTTCGAGCTGTTGGATGGCTGTGCCAAAATCAGAGGTGCCAGGAGAAAAAAAAGTTTGGCTTAACATTGATTGCAGCAAATCAGCTGAAGTCGATCTATGGAAACAACGATGGATGCTGGCTGTCGGAATACAATAGCCTCCAATGGGAGATTCATTCATGTACATTTTTATTTATTGCAGTACTTGTATAGTGCCGTCAATTTACACAGTGCTTTACATATATATATTGTACAATCACATCAGTCCCTGCCCTCAAGGAGCTTACAATCTAAGGACCCTAAATCACATTCGTAAATACACATACTAGGGCCAATTTAGACAGGAACCAAAGAACCTACCAGCAAGTCTTTGGGGTGTGGGAGGAAACTGGAGTACCCTGAGGAAACCCATGCCACAGGCACAGGGAGAACATGCAAACTCCAGGCAGGTAGTGCCATGGTTGGGTTTTGACTAATGTACATTGTAAAGACTGCTAACATTCAAGTACGTTTATGTTATTGCTGTAGAGACATAACTGTCTTTTTTGCAATAAATGACTTGACTGCTTGCAGTTTTTTGATTTTATACTTTAGTTCCACATTAAAGTGGAACTTCAGTCATTTTTTCAACTTTCCATCTATTAAATCTTCTGCCCTTGTTGTTTTAACTTTGTATAGTAAAATATATTTTTTCTGCCAGTAAATACCTTATACAGCCCACTTCCTGTTTCTTTTCTGGCCATTTGCCTAGGCTTATGACATCATGCACAGCTCTCTCTCTCTAAGGCCCCTTTCACACTGGGGCGGTGAGCCGCGGTGACGGTAAAGCAGCGCTATATTTAGCGCTGCTTTACCGTCGTTTTCACCGCGGTTTTCGGCCGCTCGCGGTGCGGTTTTACCCCCCGCGAGCGGCCGAAAAAGGGTTAAACACCCCCCGCAGAGCGCCGCCGTAGCGGCGCTTTGCGGCGGTATTGCCGCGGTTTTACCGAGGTCTCCCATTCTTTTCAATGGGAAGGAGCGGTATAGGAGCGGTGAACACACCGCTCCTATCCCGCTCCAAAGATGCTGCTAGCAGGACTGTTTTGTCATCCTGCTAGCGCACCGCTCCAGTGTGAAAGCCCGCCGGCTTTCACACTGGAGTTAAAGGGGCCGGATTTTTTCATGCGGTGAACAGGCGCTATTTTTAGCGCTGCACCGCATGAAAAACGCCCCGGTGTGAAAGGGGCCTAACACTCGTGAGTTTGTCAGGAAGGGAGGGGGGATGCGTCATAAGAGGGCCAAGGAGGGCTGCAGAGCTGGAGGTGTGCCTCTGTGTAAATCCAGGAAGTGAACAGGCAGCAGCTTCAGCTGCCCACAGATAAAAATGGTTGCAGCCAGACTTAGTGGAGGGAGATTTCTGCAGCATATTTGGCAAGTACAGAATCACAGTATGTAAAAAATAATATGCTAAGTGGTTGGAGGGAAGCTTCAGAATGGCAAAGATATTTTTATTACAAATTATGTTAGCAGACTGCAATTTCTCTTTGAGAATATGTAACTGGTTGAATGTCTGTAGCCTGGACACAGGTTCACTTTAAGCAGATCATGTTAGTCCTTTTTTTTTTTTGGTTGTTTCTTGCTTTTAGATGAGACCACATGCTGAAATCCTGATGGATAGATAAACCATGTAGAATATTTTTTGTCTTTGTTATTGTATCAGACGTGTGTAGAGCAAACAGGACAAGCCAGTACATCTAAAAAATGGTTTAATAAAAGCGGAATGTCATAAATATGAGATTTCATTGCATTTAGCAGGGAGGAGTGTATGTATGATTAAAGCACTGGCCTGTGAAATTAAAATCTCTGGTCCACAGCTAACGCCAACTAATTGCGACCTTGACCAAGTGCAGTTAATGTAGCTCTTTACTCTGCTTCAAAGTCGCAACAAAACAAGCGTGTGAGCAGTGAATAATAAGCAAAATGCAAGGAAATGTTTTATATGTTTGTTAGTTTTTTTTTTTTTCACATTATTGCATTTTGTTTAGATTTTATGAAAACATGCAATTTCTGTGGTTAAAAAAAAAAATGAGTATAATACAATTTTGTGAACACTTTTATTAGTTGGATATAATGCATATTAACAGTTAAAGTATGATTAATCCTTTAGAAAAAAAAAAAGTTTGTATTGTCATCTTAGGACAGCATTATTACAGGATCAACAAGTACAAATAGTCAAAAAGCAGTGAAATAGTTATACATTGATTACAAATAATAAAGGAAAAATCACCAGTTATTAATTTTTTGAGGGGGGGGGGGGGGGTTAATACACTTTAAGGCTGGCCATACATGGTCGAATTGCGCAGGAATTTCCTTTAGAAAATCAGAAAATTTGTGCCATTTTGTGATCCGATGGTGCCACCATTGATTTCGAAATTGGGCCAACAAAGCCTTCAATTTCACCTTCTGTTGCTACAGAAAATAATTTTCGTGGCTGAGAATCTTCTTTTCTTTCCAGGAATTTTTCTTTTTTTTGCACATGCGCATTTCTTTTTCAATTACATTTCTCGCACGATTCGGCCATCATTGATTAGAAAATCGTTAGTTTTTCAAAAAATTTTCAACATGTCCGATTACTCAAATTTGATTGCCGCGCGAAAATCGGCTTTTGCTGCAGCCCACTAATGGTGCGAAATATGAACGAAAATTCTTAGATAAGATTTTCAAAAGAAAGTTCTTTCTAAATTTGACCCATGTGTGGCCTGCCTAAGGCCTCTTGCACATTGGCATAAAGTTGCACATATTGGCATACAATATAAAATGTGTGTTGTTGTGGCACGGGAGCCACAGCTGCAGCATACTTTATCTCATAGGTCTGCATTACCAAAACTGCTGTGTGCAGATAACTGCTGGTACCAGTGTATAATCGTGTATCAGCGTATTTTTCTAAACCTGCATGGAATTTCAGTCCAATAGGCTAAACCACGCTGCAGCTGTGACTCCCAGGCACCACAATAAGATGATTTTTTACACTGTACGGCCATACGCTCAACTTTATGGCCACGTGCATGGGACCTGACTGATTCTACAGTCCCTTTAATGGGTTAGATTGACACTCTTGGCTTCCACTTTTCCAAATTTTCCTAAAAGTTTCAGAGCCAATTGGCTGTCAATAACACTACTTGGCTGTCACTAGGACAGGAAGTGAGGGAAACAAATTTCCATTGGGGACATAGACACACAATTTTTTATAAATTTTTTGTTTGAATCTGTCAGAGGCAAATTATCACTAGAACAGTGGTGTTTATATGAAGTTACATTGCTTTATCATTACAAATGTACTGTATGTTTTCTCACGGGTTGTCTGATCAGGTCTACCAGTCAGTTGATCGGACCCTCCAGTCTCTTCTATGGAGCGGCGGATGTCAGCAGACACATGTTCGCTGACCCCTGCCACCAGCAAATCCAATCCTGTCAGCCAAAAACAGACAAATAGGGGAACTATTCCCTATCCGGGTGGCATGGGATGGAGATGGACAGACGGTCCGTTTCCATCCAATTGCCCCATAGACAAGAGCTGGCTGTGTCCGTGTTCACTCTGCATAGCGGAGCGGACACAGACTTGTCATCCGCCTGCTCAGTGGGGATCAGTGGAGAGATCCGCTGACACCCGCTACCATCCGATCCGATCCTGTTCACCAAAAACAGACGGATAGTGGTCCTATTCCCCATCCGTCCGGTGGATCGGATGGAATCGGCCAGGCGATCCGCTTAAGTCTCTTCTTTTTTATTTTGTTTGTCAATAAGTAGGAACATATATAGATTTCATTATAAAATAAGATAGTCCAAAGCTGAATTCAGATAAAACTAAACTTAATAGATTATTTTAATATGTTCTTCGTAAATGTGGTTTAGTGCCATATGTTAAAGGCATGTTAGCTATGTTTTGTTATAACAGGAGCTGCCATTGCTGATGTGGTAAGGTGACAGCTGTAAATATATAATAGTCCTGTTGCTGACTTCAGTACAGCGGGTCATACTTCACTGGCTACATGCTTGCTCCAATGGAATTAAATTCTGACATTCTGTACAATATACAGTATAACAGAAAACATCAATGTCATCTTATATCAAAACACAAAGCTTGGCAATGTGTCGTCTCCTATTTTGATTATTTTTGTATAAGGTTTAGTGTTCTGAGAATGTATTTTTATGTATTATTGTGTACTATCTGAATTTGGAATATAACCTCTTGTATAACCTATTTTAATTGGAATATTCTTTTGTGTCTAATTGTAACTGAAGCTTACCAATATCAGCGCTACCCAAAGTATTTTAGATTACTGTTTCATGGGGAGGCTAATTTGGCATAAATGTTTCCATGTCTAGCTCATGAATTATTCATTATGCAATTACAGAAGAAAGTCAGAGGCAGAGGAATACATGTGGATTTGGGCCATACGCCCAAACATCTGCAAAAATGTGTGATGTATTATTACTCTTTATGATTAGCTAAGTGTAGCGCCTTAGCTATCGTCTTGTCTGTCAAATGAAACGAAGCAAGAAAAATTCTCAATCGGAAGGGACCTTTGTTAATAGATGCCTATAATAGCTTTTCCGTTATTTTTTTTATATATATATAATATATATGTGTGTATGTGTGTGTATATATATATATATATATATATATATATAATAAATCCAAAATGCAGCACTTGATTTGGATTTTTATTTTTACTGTTTGGTTAATCAACGAACTGTGCTGGCTGCTCTGTTTTATTTAGTTCACGCAGATATTTGTTCACCTCGTTTTACTACAATATTTATATATATATATATATATATATATATATATATATATATATATATATATATATATATATATAAATATGTGTATATGTATTTTTAAATGGCTATTTTACTTATTATTTATAAAAAAATATCAAAAAAAAAATCAATAAATATATTGTAAATGCACCTAATGTAATTGTCTGCGTTTAACTTGATTTCAAGTTCTCCTAATCTTTTCTACAGAGGCAATCAGAAAGGGGGTAGGGGGCAGTACATGGGCCCAGTGAAATGGCCTGCATTCACACAAACAAGCTAACACAAGGATATAGCAAAGCGTTGACTTCACTAGTTTACCTAGCTGTGCTGCTTAAAGTGGAAGTAAACCCTCCTATCGTTTTCAGCCAAGGAAGCTGCCATCTTGGCCCCTGTTTAAACTTCAACTGGCATGATGCTACACATGTGATCAGTTATGACACCAGCCATTGGATGGTTTGACAGTTTGGTTGAGAGCACAATGTTACAGTTAGCATTTCCGGCAATGCCGGGAATGTAACAGTTTTTTTTAAACCTATTAAATTGATGGGTTTACTTCCACTTGAACTGCATGCCTTAAGGCTGACTGTACTATGTGGCAGGTCCGTATAGATTTCAGGACAGGATGGGTAAAAATGCATATCCTGTGGCAGGTAAGATAACTCCCAATTGTGTGATTTAATGATTTATTTACGGTAGTTATTTGCCGTTTTAATGAAAGCATGTCAGCTACTTAAGGCTGTTACATTCACTCTAGCTTCCTTACCAGTAGGTTACAGACTTTGAACAAACATGCAGCCCTTGAAGCCTGAAAAAACGGAGCTCATACTCTTTGCTTAAAGCTCCTATTGTACCTCTTCTTTGCCACAAGATGTCCCCACAGTCTTCCAGGTTAAAAGACACCCAGCGTTACTTCACCCAAAAGACTGAGGACATTATGAGCCCACACCCTAAGGGGCATCCCTGTGGCACTCATCATTTACACTGTAATGGTGCAGAAAGTGGTGTTGATGTCATCCCATCAATCCCACCTCAAGGACCATCCAGCCTGCAGAAAAGGCAAAGAGGAAGGTGACATCATGTGACCGGTCTAAAAACTTTGAAAAAAAGGTTAAGATATAAAACAAACACTGGAAGACCTTCAGGGAAGGGAGGGTTGGAGTTGATCTTTAATCCAGGTCAGTGACTTACCAGGACTTAGCCTGGATCATTATCACACCACCTGTGTCTAAACCTTTTAATTACAAATCAACAGTTGCCGCTCCCATTTCGCGATCCTAACTGGTTAACTTTAACCATGGGCAATACAATAAAGTAAAGCTTCTTAAAACTTGGGTCACATTGAGTAGAAAAGGGATCCTTAAATACTGTATTTTACAAATGTGTTCTTTATAGCAATGCCATAAAATGTGTAAATAGCTCTAATCAAAAATTCTCCACGCTTTCAGCGCTCTTGGTGTGAGACTCTTCATTCAGCAAAGTAATTACACAATAGCACTGTAGCATATTTTATGCTTTGCTGTCTTATAGTGTTGTATTCTGCTTTTGTTATGTGGATGATGACTGTGTAGACTGTGCAGTATCCAATGAGTGATTAAGCTATTAAACAAAACCGATTAAAGGCCTGTTTTTTTGGCTTATAATTTTGTGGAGGGTGCTATGTACAGGAGCCTGCAGGCATTATGTCTATATTACCCGCTTGCTCATGATAGGTGTAGCAGTGGAACAGCTCTTGATAGTAGGGGGTTCTGGTTTCCATGGCAATTCAATCAACATCCTTTGTGCGAGTGAAAATGAGTGCTAGTCCTCTGCACTTTCAGACATCTTTATGTGTGTGATGTCACCTCTGCCGAGAAATAAATTCACATTTAACTTTCACTGTAACCATTGGACCGTGAAGAGATGATGTCTAGACTAAAGCTAATGTAAAAGCAAAACCATTATTTTTGTCTTGATGACTTTATGCAGTGAAAAAAAGCTTTGCTCTCATTCTGCTTGGAACAGGTTAATAAGCGTGAAGAAGCTGCCTGTGTATTTAATATTCAAAGCAGTCCTCCTTATCAAGTGTTTTATGTGGCTGAAATTATAACATAGATCCAGTGATTAGTATTATTTTTCTACAGTCATCAGCAGAACTGGCACAAGGTCGTCCAGTGCCCAGAAGATGCCAAACTTTGCCCCCCTTCCTCTCGGTGCATGCCTTAATCATCTTCTATAGCTGAGGTCCCACTCCCAGTTGCCACCGCGCTTATCTCAGCATCGCTGTGTAGTCCACCAAAGGATTTTAAGTTGACCCAGAACTGCCCAGTGACGTTACAGAACCTTTCTGCTGTGTGTTCTCTGCCAGTCTCCTTGTTCTGATTGTGAATAGCGCTGGACTGGTTGAAGGCAGAGTGAATGGTGGGGGGGTATCAGTAGCATACCCTAGTTTATCTGGGGCCTGAGGGCTAGATATTTAATTTTTTTTCTTAACGACCACAAAATTACTTTCAGTAATAGTCCTGAAATTAATTGTCATGCAGACTGGAGGTGGAAGTAAGAATTAACTGGTGGAGGGCATATAGCAACAGCTGTAAGTACTTTTTTCTTTGTCAAGATACTAAACGTAGCATATCAATCTGTCTCAAGCACAGGAATTTAGAGGTGGTATCTGCTGCATGGATACCAACATTTAAAAATATTTAAGAGGGACACCTTGAAAGTATAAAGAAAATATATGTGGTACACCGGGAGGCATATCCAATAAAGGGGGTGTCGCTTTACCGCATATGGTAACGTATGGTTAGTGTCGGAGTAAAATTAAGTCCAGAATTGTTACTGGCAGTAATGGAAACCCACAACAGTGGTGTAATTGGCAGCAATAATAACCCACAGCACCGGTATTTATGGGCGCAATATTCACCCCTTCATTGGTGGTCAGTGGTGGTAAAATTAGCCTCCCAGCATTGGTGATCATGGTCTGGTTGTAAAAATAACACCCCCCCCCCCCTTCCCTAGCATAGGTGGTCAGCTTTTGGCTGCGACAGTAACTCCCTTCATTGGTGGTAAGTGGCTGACGGTGAAAAAAAATTAGCGGCCTGTCACCCTGACCCTGACCTATTGATATTGATTCCGGATTTACAGTAATATTCTTCTTCACGTGTAAAAGCAATGCAATTCTGGCTAGCAATATTTTTTTTCCTCCTCTAACATTTAAAATTGTTATTCAAATAGCAAATTCAGTCTTCTTCCTCTTCCAGCATAAGCCTATTAACTACGTAAAAAACAATGATGCTATATTGAAAGCTGTTGTTTTGAGGCATTTGCAAGCATACTTAAAGCATTCTTTATGCTAAAGAATTCTGTGTGTTGCGTTCACACAGCATTCTTTAACTTAAGAGAAGCCAAAACACATGTGAGTTAATTAGATAGACACAGACAAACCTTATTAATTCATTGTAAATGTTTGCAGGAAGGTATCTGCCCTCACAAATGGAACTGATGTCAATTAATTCATGAAGCAGAACTTCTGCTCTTTTATTCATTTTCTTTGGAGTAGTGCAATACTGGGACCTACTTGCGGGTAGAAATATATCACTATGTGATAACCATTGCCTTAGGCAATATAGAAACGTCACAACATTCACAAGCAATGCTCAGAATTAAAAAAAACACCATTAACTTTATCATGCTGTCTCTTACTGGCCTTGGGTAAGTCACTGTTAAAATTAAAGTGTTTTTTTACATTTACAGGTAAACTGGGATAACACCAAATTTATATTTGTTCTCATTTACACAGAATAACTTTAAAATAATTTATAAAAAATGCTGCTTACCTTTTTCCATGCTCTTTTCAGAAAAATCCAAAACTTACAAAAAAATCCTACTTAGTGCTAACCTTCTATGTAATTTTTAAGGGGTCTGGGGAGGTATGTATACCATCATTAACCTTGTCTGTACTGTGCTGGAAAATCTCATTATCAATTGTGGACTTGATATGTACACTGTACAGATACTTGTTTAACGACTAACCTGTTTAACGACCACTCAGACTTCACGACCAGCTCTCCCCACCCAAGCAACGCACTGTACATCATTGTATAGTACAGTACAGAATCGTTTGTTTTAATTTGCATAAGTACAGAACACAATGCTATTGAGCTGGAGTTTTGTGTTTAGACATTTCTACAGTACAGTAGTTAAGAATGCTTAAAATATTGATTTATATGTGGCTCCTCGTTCAACAACCAATTCGTTTGACGATCTGATCGTTGGAACGGAACCTGGCCATTAAGTGAGGAGAGCCTGTACTACCAAATGATCAAAAATATCAAGGCTTGGGCTCTGCATTGTATAGAAATAGTTTTATTTCAATTGATCCCGGAAGTTTCCCTAAGTTTCAACTTTTCTGAACAATACAAGCTGCCTATAGAGTGTACAAAAAAGTGGCAACCACCCCAACCTATACCTAGCCTTTTGCAGCAGGGTGCACATGGACATCACAAACAGAAATTTACCAGCACACTTGTCAGTCTGCAGAACAACCAAATTGACCCTGTGGCTGGGTTCACACTGGTACAACAGTCGAACCACTTTGGATCCGGCTTTGCCCTGCGACTTGAAGTCCGACATGCGTCCAACTTCAATGAACAGGGATCCTACTTTGATCCCCAACAATACCAGGCACCATGTCTGGTATGAATCTTTAGGGAGAACTTCAGGCAAAATGTTTAAAAAAAACAGCATCGGTCCCCCCTCAAGGAGTATAGCAGGCAAGTCGGTCTGGTATGGATTTTAAGGGGAACCCTCATGCCGAGAAAATCAGAAAAAAAACGGCGTGGGGGTCCCCGGGTGGTGATGTCATAAGGGGGCGGGGCCTCTGGTGACATCACATGGTGACCCCGCCCCATGCCAATATAACTAGTGGCACACTGCAGTGCTCAGAATCGCCCTACCAGGAAGTGAGCAAACTGGGGTTCAGTAGCAGATATAGCAGGTAGGGATCAAGCAGAAGTGTAGTCGGTACACAAGCCAAAGGTTGCTAACCAGCGGTTGCAGGTTGGGATCAAGTGGAGGCATAGTTGAGGAACAAGCCAAAGGTCAATAATGAGTGGCAGTGGAGATAAGGATAGCTGCAGGTATGCAAAGGAGCAATGATATCGGCTAAAGAGAGCACAATAATCTGGCAAACATGGAGGGCAGAAACCAGGCTTGGATCAGGAATTCATGGGAAGAGCAAAGAGTAAAAGGTTCACCAGAAATGAGAGACAAATCAACAAAGTACAACGGATCAGACAGGGAGCTGTCCAGTATCTCAAGTGGCTCAGCAAGAAGAGCTACTGCTGAACGCAGCAGAGGTTGTGTGTCCAAATCCCCGTCCTGACATAGATTGTATAATGGGCAAGTCAAAGGTTTTTTCAATGGTTTAGGATAGGGTTCCTTACAGTAAGGTATTAAGCTATGGAATGTTTGCCACATAAGGTATTCCTGGACATATGGTTGATATACATGCCATGATGTGTACCTAAGTCTCTAGCATGATGTTTTTTACTGTTAGTTCAGGCTTGGCTTAGGTCAAAAGGAGGTTAATGACTATGCCATATACAGTGTTCACAGTGTGAAATAGGCTTTGGGTTTTATTTTTTACTTTATTTGTTATCGGTAAAAAAATATGTATTTAGCACCCATCCGTTTTTAAGTTATTAACATCATTGTTAAATATTTTAAAATATAGTAAAGCCAGTTTAATATTTTAAACCTTTTCCAAATTATCCCCTCTTAAAATCTGTTCCTTATTTTAATTGTCTGTCACTTCCCCACTAAGAGGAAAATATATTTGTGTCAAAATCCTCTGCCAGTCTTTACAGGGACTGTTTAAGGTGCTGTCATTTCAGAGGTATTTATTTCATCATAATTATGTATCTGAGGATGTCACCTCCACCAACTGTGCAGTCTTGTCTGGTAAGAAGGAATAATTCCTGTAAAGAAATGAAATTTAAATTAACATCGAAAGACTGTAATTACAGTACCCGCGTAGTCTCCTAATATGAAGAAAATGGTAACACCTCTTGGGAGATCTTTGTGTAACATTTTGCACGACACGAGTTGTTAATTTAGTAGCAAATCTCTACAAATCCTTTAGGATAATATTTTTTGCTTAAAATGGATATTTTTTTGCAGAGCCATTGGATACAGTATAAAGGAAAAATAAAGCTAAAGGCTTATGTTCTCACACAAGCAGAAAGTGACAGTCTTGCTTTGTTGGCACTAGAAGAAATGGCAATAATGAGCTTTGGACGCTAATAATGCACTCATAGAAGATCCGAAGCCTTGACACATTTTGGCTGACATGCTGTTGTCCTCTGCCTAATTCAACAAAGATGAGGCACACACTAGGCACTTCTGCGTTTATGGTGACATCAGTGGGTCACATTTGATTTGTGCTGCCCAGTTTGAAATCAAAAAGGAAAAACTAAAATGTAAAGTTACCAATGACTAGCCCTCTGGTTAGAATTGATTCCTTGAGTTCAGTTATGAAAAGTAGTAAGCCCAACATGCCACCAAGTGCTCTGACAGCTATGGCCAAAAGAGGACCTTGAACCATATGTCTCAGTATACACGAGAGTTTACATTTTTGCATTAAGAGAGTTCTAATGCCGTGTACACACGGCCGGACTTTTCATCAGCAAAGGTCAGACGGAACGAATCAGTCGGACAATTCAACCGTGTGTGGGCTTCATCGGATCTTTGCTGTCGAAAAATCATACGGACTTTAGATTTAGAACATGTTTCAAATCTTTCCGACGGACTCGAGTCCGGTCAAAAAATCAGTTCGTCTGTATGCTAGTCCAAAGGACGAAAACCGACGATAGGGCAGCTATTGGCTACTGGCTATGAACTTCCTTTTTATAGTCCGGTCATACATCATCACGTTTGAATCCGTCGGACTTTGGTGTGATTGTGTGTAGACAAGTCCGATTCGACGAAAGTTTGTCAAAGTCCGGTCATGTGTACACGGCATTAGAATTGGGCTAGCGCAGGAAAAGTCAGGTACTCTTGTGCACTCTAGTGGGTGAGCCCTTAATGTCTTTTCTACAAATAAAGGTATAACTGAGTAGTAAACGAGCACAAGATTCCAAAAGACTTTCGTTACATCTTGTATACATGATAAAACGACATGACTACTAGCATATCATTTACGATGGCATGATGAATGGTGGCATTAACCAAAAAATAAGGTCCACAAAGGCGCAGCCCAGGTCTAGCGTTTACAGGAGCTGTTTGCTATTTTGTATATTAGAGAGCCTTTTGTTTTCAGATCCTTCAGAACCTAACCTACAGATGCTTGGACGTGTAGATTTTTCATTATATGTGGTGTTTTTTAGGTAATTTTCTTTATTGGTTTACTTCCGAATCTCTAATCTGGCCAAAATTGGCTAAAACTACACCCATGTTATGAAAAAGAAGACCCATCCCCAATTAGACAAAAAGAGGGAGATTATACAGCTGGAATAGATATATTGTATTTGGTTGCTGTTTTTTTATGGATCAGTTATTTTGCCATTTTCTGCCATTTAATTGTGTTTATGCTATATTAATAAGTATGAACATATTTCCATAATAACTAGCTGTTGATCAAACATTTATCTCTGCCAGCACGATATTTTCTGCAAATTAGATCTTTCGCCAATTGGATGCCATGATTAATATTTCTTTCATGGAGTGACATGATGCATTGCATTTCTCATCAAGCTGTAAACATATTCTTGTTTTATGCTGTGCCTCATTTATTAATTGCATGCATATTTTAGGACACGACTAGGGATTGCATTTAGAAATAGTATATACTGTACTTTGTTAAAAGGTCACATCATAAAATTCAAATGCTTTTTTGTTAGATTTTTTTATTGTATATAGCAGTCTTTTTCAACCAGGGTGCCTTGGCTAAAATCCTAAAAATTGTCCAAAAATGACATACAAGCCAAAGGGTGGATGAAGCCTGCCTTTTAGTTACACAAAGTCACAGGTTTTCATTGTGCACCATTACAACCTTCCAGACGCCAGCATCCTAACAACCAATGATGACATCGGTTGGTATAGAGGACATTGGTCGTGTGCACAGCATCCTTGTTTGCCCTTCCTCTGCCTCTCTCTATCAGCACTGGGGTCACATTAGCTGAGTGTGGGAGAAAAACTGTGGGGTAAGAGAAACATTAGCATACTAGTCAGTACCAGTGTGCAAAGATGTATTTGCTTTGGAAAAATAAATCGCCTATAATGTTGGGTGCCCTACATGTGTGGATGTTGCTGCATTGTAAAACGATTCTTTTTTTTTTTATACATTTTAGAATGGGGTGCCTCGATAGTGTGCAGAATTTTAAAGGGGGCCTTGAGTGAAAAATGTTGAGGAGCAAAACGCCTATCCTGGTCAATTCTTGTACATGTTATTGAGCAATCTATTTTGTTGAATGAGAAATGTTTGCATCTTCTATTTATAATGGAGTCTTGGCGGTTGTCTATGGAATGTTTGCATAGACACAGCATTTCATTTATAACTTTCTCTTAGTAGAAAGGAACATTTAACAATTTCTTGTAAAGCGGAATGAACATACACTAGATTGTTGTATTGGGACGCCTGCCTTTACACGCACATGAAGTTTAATGGCATCCCAGTCTTAGTCCGTAGGGTTCAATATTGAGTTGACCCTCCCTTTGCAGCTATAACAGCTTCAACTCCTCTGGGAAGGCTGTCCACAAGGTTTAAAAGTTTGTCTATGGGAATGTTTGACCATTCTTCCAGAAGTGCATTTGTGAGGTCAGGCAAGTTATCTGCTGCCATAACCCTGGTATTTAACGTCAAAGTACGGTCCAGAAGTGTTTAGGGGAACAGGATACAATTTTTTATTTTAGGTTAACAAATGCTTTAATGCATTCTATGCATTAAAGTGTAAGTAAACCCCCCTATCATTTTTAGTCAAGGAAGCTGCCATCTTTGCCTCTGTTTAAGCTACAACTGTCATGATGCTGCACATGTGATCAGTTTAGACACCAGCCATTGGATGGCTTGACAGTTTGGTTGAGAGCACAAGGAATGGTAGTGTTTCATTTCTGGCTCATGCCGGAAATGAAACTGTTTTATGGATGGGTTTACTTCCGCTTTAAGAAAAAAAACCTGTGTGCAGCAGCCCCCCTAATACTTACCTTAGCCCCATCTCGATCCAGCGATGTTGCACAAGAGACTCGGCTCTCTGGACTCTCCCTCCTCATTGGCTGAGACCGCATCGAAGCACCATTGGCTCCCACTGCTCTTAAAGTCAGTGAGCCAATGAGGATAGGGGGGGGGGGGGCCGGGCTGGGCCGCAGCTCCTTGTCAGAATGACTTTAGTATCACTTTCCTTGCTCTCTGTGCTGGTCTAGCTCCTCCACCCCTCTTTACATAACCTTTTTATGTAGCAGCTGGGAGGAGTGAAAAGGAATACTATAGAGTGTCACTTGAGAGACAGCTCTGAGTCTGCTGGAACTGTTGACATCACATCCAAGATGGCGGTGCCCAGCAGCAGTCTAATGCCCCGTACACACGGTCGGATATTCCGATGGAAAAAGTCCGATCGGATTATGATGTCAGAAAATCCGATTGTGTGTGGGCTCTAGCGGGCTTTTTCCGTCGGAATTTCCGACGGAAAATTTTTTTTGAGCAGGATCTAAAATTTTCCGACAACAAAATCCGATCGGACTGTTTCCGATCGTGTGTACACCATTCCGACGCACAAAGTGTCACACATGCTCGTTCGGAACGATTGGATTTTCCAACAACTTTGTCCCATCGTGTGTGTGCAACACAAGTTTCAGACAAAATCCGTCGGAAAAAATCTGACGGATTTTGTAGTCGGAATGTCCGACCATGTGTACGGGGCAAAAGGCTGGGTGTAAACGCATCCAGTTCTCATAACATGTGAATGTGACCAGCTTTCAATGGAGTTGGTTCACACATATCCGGGGCAGCTGCGGCATGGCTTGAAAAAGGTTCCTGTGCATTTTTGGGTCCGGTTCAGGTTTGAATTCAGGGAAAAACTTTCCCCTGAATTGCACCTGAACCGGTGAACATAAGCGCACTGGACTCCAGACTGCAAACTGCAACCAGAATCCAGCCTCACATCTTTTGACAGTTACACAAGTGAGTATTTTACAGGTAAATAACATACAAAAAAAAACAAACACCCTAATTGCACATATAATCGTATGGGGAGATAAAATGATTGATCTGCAGACAGTTTGGGTTATTTACTAAAGGCAAATCCACTTTGCACTACAAGTGCAAACTAGAAGTGCAAAGTGCACTTGAAATTGCACTGAAAGTGCACTTGGAAGTGCAGTTGCTGTAGATCCGAGGGGGACATGCAAGGAAAATAAAAAAACAGCATTTTAGCTTCCACTCATTTCAGATCCACCCCTCAGATTTACAGCGACTGCACTTCCAAGTGCACTTTCAGCGCAATTTGCACTTGTAGTTTGCACTTGTAGTGCAAAGTGGATTTGCCTTTCGTAAAAAAAAAAAAGTGTCTTTTTAAATGAGGGGCTATGATTTCAAGCTTCCACCTGCGATGCCCTTTCCAGGCACAACCTGATTTTGGTGGCCCAAGCGTTAAATATGAAACCATTTAATTTTATGGTTGGACTCCCATCCCACTATTGTGTACAAAGGATCGCAAACAAAGGAGGTGCTCCCTGTGTTCCTCGTAGCGCAAACAGGACATTACCATATTTCTAGGAAACCCTCTTTATCTTGGCACAAATATTTTGAAAATGTATTCTTCTCATGGCACTAAGCAGTACAGGTGCCATTCATAGACAGTAGCATTGCTCAGTGTGTGTTAATTGGTGTGTTGAGGCATTATCGTATGCTTTGCACATCTGCAGTCTGTGTATTCTAGATAACATAGTCTGTGTGCTGAGGAGATTTCTATTCTGGTTCTCTGTGTCATCCTGAGCTGTAATTCCAGTCATTGTTTCCTGATACTGATATTGGTCCCGCATATTTCTAAAGATAATGGGAACTTAGATTACCATACTGCAAATCTCGCAGACATACTAGTTGTGCTGGTGACACTTTTCATGAAACTACAGCGGATGAATTACAAGCCTCTCTAGCCTGCTCCTAGGCTGCAGTTGTTTTTACTATTCATCCTTTTTTAGTACATTATAAATCCTTCCTTTTACCTGGCTATAATGAGGCTGTTAATTCTGTTTTTAGTGTTTTTGTTGCATAGTTAATATTCTAGGTGTCAGAGTCTCTGTAGCACTAATCTTGTAGATATGGATAGTGGGTTTAGAGGGAATACAGTCACCGATTCAGGCTTTTCTATTATCCTCAGTGATGAGTAGGATATAGTGGTATTAAAAGAGCTTATGGTTAATTACACTGTCAAAATAATCGGTGTTACTAATATGCATTTTTAACTCTTTTATGCAAACTGGTGAGCTCATTGAAATGTTTAAGCATAAGCTTGGAGCAAGTACTCTTATGCCGCGTACACACGATTGGACATTGATCGGACATTCCGACAACAAAATTCATGGGATTTTTTCAGACGGATGTTGGCTCAAACTTGTCTTTCATACACACGGTCACACAAAGCTTGTCGGAAATTCCAAACGTCAAGAACGCGGTGACGTACAACACGTACGACGAGCAGAGAAAAATGAAGTTCAATAGCCAGTGCGGCTCTTCTGCTTGATTCCGAGCATGCGTGGAACTTTGTGCATCGGAATTGTGTACACACGATTGCAATTTCCGATAACGGATTTTGTTGTCGGAAAATTTGAGAACCAGATCTCAAATTTTGTGCGACTCTAATTCCTATGGAAACTGTCCTATTTTTTCTACTTTTTGCTATAATACATATCCAAAAAAAAATAAATGATAGAGATATATATATATATATATATATATATATATATATATATATATATATATATATATATATATATATATATATATATATATATATATATATATATATATAAACAATTGTATTCATCAGTTTAGGCCGATATATATTCTTTACATATTTTTGGTAAAAAAATTACAATAGGCTTATATTGATTGGTTTGCGCAAAAGTTATCACGTCTACAAACTATGGGATAGATTTAGGGACTTTTATTTATTGTCATTGTTTTTACTGGTAATGGTAGCTATCTCCGATTTTTAGCGGGACTGCAACATTGCGGCAGACAAATCTGATCCCAAATGACACTTTTTGGGGACCAGTGACATTTTTACATTGATCAGTGCTATAAAAATGCACTGTCAATGTAAAAATGACACTGGCAGGGAAGGGGTTAACACAAGGGGGTGATCAAGGGGTTAACTGTGTTCCCCAGGTGTGTGCTAACTGTAGAGGGGATGGGCTGCCAGAGACAAGACAAGACCGATGACTGGGAACAGTAGATCTCTGTCATGTCCCCGGTCAGAATGGAGATTTGCCTTGTTTACAAAGGCAGATCCCCATTCTGCCTCTGTACTAGGTGATCGCGGGTGCCCCTGCGCAAGTTGACGTACAGCTACAGCGATTCTCGCAGGAGAGCCAACCTGACGCCATATAACGGCGGCTGGTCGGCGAGCACTTAAACCACTGATCTCTCCTCTGCCCTCTAAAGCAAGTAATAAAACTAAGATTGGGTGGGTGGAGTAGGAACAAAAAAAAGCATAACAGGATGTAGCTGCAGCCACGATCTTGGTATACCACCTCAATATGAGGCTGTATATACAGTGCCTTGAAAAAGTATTCATACACCCTGCAATTTTCCACATTTTATCATGTTACAACCTAAGACGTAAATTTATTTTATTGGGAATTTTATGTGATAGACCAACACAAAGTGGCACATAATTGTGAAGTGGAAGGAAAATGATAAATGGTTTTCACATTTTTTACAATAAATAAGTGAAGTGTGGCGTACATTTGTATTCAGCCCCACTGAGTCAATACTTTGTAGAACCACCTTTCACTGCAATTACAGATGCAAGTCTTTTTGATGATGTCTCCACCAGCTTTGCACATCTAGAAAGTGACATTTTTGCCCATTCTTTGCAAAATCGCTCAAGCTGTCAGATTGGATGGAGAGCATCTGCGAACAGCAATTTTTAAGTCTTGCCACAGATTCTCAATTGGATTT
This sequence comes from Lithobates sylvaticus, assembly GCA_028564925.1. Lineage (NCBI taxonomy): Eukaryota > Metazoa > Chordata > Amphibia > Anura > Ranidae > Lithobates > Lithobates sylvaticus. Next base: position 356,045,068 of record CM053026.1, on the reverse strand, counting down.
AGGTCTGGACTTTGACTGGGCCATTCTAACAAATGAATATGCTTTGATCTAAACCATTCCATTGTAGCTCTGGCTATATGTTTAGGCTTGTTGTCCTGCTGGAAGGTGAACCTCTGCCCCAGTCTCAAGTCCTTTGCAGACTCTAACAGGTTTTCTTCTAAGATTGCCCTGTATTTGGCTCCATCCATCTTCCCATCAACTCTGACCAGCTTCCCTGTCCCTGCTAAAGAAAAGCATCCCCACAACATGATGCTGTCACCACCATGTTTCTTGGTGGGGATGGTGTGTTCAGGGTGATGTGCAGGGTTAGTTTTCTGCCACACATAGCGTTTTGCTTTTAGGCCAAAAAGTTAAATTTTGGTCTCGTCTCACCACAGCACCTTCTTCCACGTTTGCTGTGTCCCTCACATGGCTTCTCGCAAACTGCAAACAGGACTTCTTATGGCTTTCTTTTCATAATGACTTTCTTCTTGCCACTCTTTTTCATTAAGGCCAGATTAATAGTTGTACTGTGATCTCTGCAGCTCCTTCAGAGTTACCATGGGCCTCTTGGATGCTTTTCTAATTAGTGCTCTATTTGCCTGGTCTGTTAAGGTGGACAGCCATGTTTTGGTAGGTTTGAAGTTGTGCCATACATACATTTTTGGATAATGGATTGAACAGTGTTTTGTGAGATGGTCAAAGCTTGGGATATTTTTTTATAACCTAACCCTGCTTTAAACTTATCCACAACTTTATCCCTGGTCTGTCTGGTGTGTACCTTGGCCTTCATGATGCTGTTTGTTCACGAAGGTTCTCTAACAAACCTCTGAGGGCTCCACAGAACAGCTGTATTTATACTGAGATGAAATTGCACACAGGTGGACTTTATTTACTAATTAGGTGACTTCTGAAGGCAATTGGTTTCACTAGAGTTTAGTTAGGGGTATCAGAGTAAAGGGGGGTGAATACAAATGCATGCCACACTTTTCACATATTTATTTGTAAAAAATGCTGAAAACCATTTATTATGTTCCTTCCACTTTACAATTATGTGACACTTTGTCCAATTGTAGATGTAACATCACAAAATATGGAAAATTTCAAGGGGTATGAATACTTTTTTAAGGCACTGTATACGTTTGGCTGTATTGAAGTGGTTAAAGCCCAGCTCCACGAAGCGTAAAAACTATCCTTTGCAGTGGGGTAATTGCTAATTTAGTTGTAGGGGACTTGTTAAAGAAGGACTACTTACCCGATAATCCACGCCACAGGACCAGTCCCTGCCTGGTCTTTTCCCCTATACTCACAGTGGACTAAAGTCCTGATGTCATCAAGGGTTCATAGTCCTGCACTAGATGTGATAATGCCACTGCCAAGGACAGTCCACTATGCTGGATTGTGGGGGAATGCCACCTGCTGGGGGAGCAGAGGATCAGGTAATTTTATAGCTTGTCCCCTCTCCCCTAGAATAAACAAGCATCTAACCCTTGTAGTGTGGGCAGTGCTATGTCTTGGCCTAGGCCGACAAGGCCCAGGCCTAGGGCGGCACTTTGTGGTGGGCGGCATAAAAGCCTCCCGCTGCCTCCTCCCGCACAAATAAAACATCCCCAAGTTCAAGAACAATCAGTGCACACATGCAGCACCCGCGAAGGGCAGGAAGGGTGGGTCATATTTAAATTAGGGGGTGCATGAATTTAGTCAGGCCTAGGGCAGCACAAAACCTAGATACACCACAGCCCAACTGCAAAGGTTCATTTTCAAGTTGGGCTTTAAGCTAGCCACCCTCTGTTTGAATTTCATCTATTTACTAAATTGGCTGAAATTCACTCCATGGGTGGCCTTTTAATCACCAACAAACTTTGATTTAAAAACTGAAGAAGCCGGATGGAAGATTGTTAGACAAACAGTGGTTGCGTCCTATCGGGTGCAGTCACTGTTGCAAATACAGGCAGCCGATTGCGCTGTCCCTTGAATACAGTAGCCAGCAGGGTACCTCGCTTATCATGGATAGAGGAATCTGTTGGATTTCTCCAATTCAGCCCATGGGCTAGACCAGAGAAAGCTATGTATGTATGACAAGCTTCAGTACATAAAGTTTGCACAGTCATTCTCCTCCATCCTGTGCGCTGAATAAGAGAAATCTCTGCGTTTATGACTATTGTTAAATGACATTTTAAAAATTAGAGTCGCATGGTAAAAATAAAGACTCATATTCTTGTGTTAAAATGTTGTGAATTGATAAATGTTAAAATGGATGTATACTGGGAGACGAAATGCTGAGATCAAGAATTTGTTTTGTAGCAGCTTATGATTTGTTTGCAGCAGACAATTTAGGGTTGATTTAATAAAGGCAAATAGGTGCAGTTTGCAAGAGAATTTTAGCTTGGTGAATGAGGTCTAAAGATCTGCTGACTTTCTTCAATCAATCAATCACATGCAAGCAAAAAGTTTTATTTTCCTTGCATGTGATTGGACATTTTTTGCAAAGTTCGTTTTATACCACATTCGCTAAGCAAAGTGAACAGCTTATTTGCCTATAGTAAACAAACCCCAATGTGTTTCCCTGCATTATTTGTAAAACAAAAGATGTACAGCCTTCTGACTGGCTCTTCATGAATGCTCAGCGTATGCATACGGCAAAATCTCTAGTGGCCGTAAAGGGCCTGGGAGCACTTGGGCTCAGTGTTGACAGTTACTGTCAAATGACAGCTAGCACTTGTCATTTTACTAGACTGTGGTAAATGTAAACATCGGAAATATGGCCTTCAGATATCACCATCTGGCAGAGGAGGTGTGCGGAGTTTAGGAGATTGCAACCTGTGGGCCAAGACCTTAAATGTGGGGATCTTGTTATCGGTTAGGGTCTACGAATTATTAGAAGCAGCAGAATGAAACCGATCACCTCTGTTTTAGATAATATATAATAAAGCTTTGAATATATTTCCTACTGTTCATTTGTCCCTCCGTTGGATTTCTGCTCTCTGTAATTACACTGATATCCAACTATAACGTTTTGTTTATGTAGTGTGAGCTGTCTGTAATTTTCGCTAAAATTTACAGCATTAATTAAGAATCATAAAACACCAGGTTATAAGTTTATTAATTGTAATTATCTCTTTTGTTATGATCAAATTATCCTGACCTCTCTACCCATTCTTTTTACCTAACATTGTTACATTTTCAAATTATACATTTTGGCCAAATGTTTACAATATAATCAATGCTATTATATTATCCACATATTCTTTTGACACATTTCGTACTTTCGTATGGTTTTAATTAAATGCTGTGTCTATATACACTATATTACCAAAAGTATCGGGATGCCTGCCTTTACACGCACATGAACTTTAATGGCATCCAGTCTTATGCCCCGTACACACGATTGGACTTTCCGCCAACAAAACCACTGATTTTTGTTGGAAGGTTGTTGGCTCAAACTTGTCTTGCATACACACGGTCACACAAATGAAGGCCAACAATTCCGAACGTGAGAACGCGGTGACATACAGCACGTACGACGAGCCGATAAAAAGGAAGTTGAATAGTTATGTGATATCTCCATTACGAACGCTAGTTTTACAAGACCGAGCGCTAGTACTTGATTCCGAGCATGCGTGAACTTTTGTGCGCGGACTTGTGTACACACGATCGGACTTTCCGACAACAAAATTTTGTTAGCTGAAAATTTGAGAACCTGCCATCAAACATTTGTGGACGGAAAGTCCGACTGCAAATGTCCGATGGAGCATACACACGGTCAGACTTTCCGACAACAAGCTTACATCCAACATTTCCCGTCGGAAAATCCGACCATGTGTACGCCGCATTAGTCCATAGGGTTCAATATTGAGTTGGCCCACCCTTTGCAGCTATCACAGCTTCAACTGTTCTGGGAAGGCTGTCCACAAGGTTTAGTAGTGTGTCTATAGGAAAGTTTCTTCCAGAAGCGCATTTGTGAGGTCAGGCACTGATATAGACAGGAAGGCCTGGCTCACAGTCTACGCTCGAATTCATCCCAAAAGGTGTTTGTCGGGTTGAGGTCAGGACTCTGTGCAGGCCAGTCAAGTTCCTTCATTCCAAACTCACTCATACATGTCTTGTGCACTGGGTTGAGCTTGGCTTCTTAATTCCAGTGAAGGGAACTCTTAAGACGTCAGCTATACCAAGACATTTTGGACAATTTGGCGCAGTTTCGGGATGGTCCCTTCCTGCTCCAACATGACTGCGCACCAGTGCACAAAGCAAGGTCCATAAAGACATGGATGAGCAAGTTTGGTGTGAAGGAACTAGGCTGGCCTGACCTGAAACCGATAGAACACCTGTGGGATGAATTAGAGCGGAGACTGCGAGCCAGGCCTTCTCTTCCACATCATTGCCTGACCTCACAAATGTGCTTCTGGAAGAATGATCAAACATTCCCATAGACACACTCCTAAACCTTGTGGACAGCCTTCCCAGAAGAGTTGAAGCTGTTCTAGATCCAAAGGGTGGGTCAAATCAATATTCAATCCTACAGACGAAAAAAATGAGATGCATGTGCGTGTAAAGGCAGGCGTTCCAATACATTTGGTAATACAGTGTATTTATATATATATATATATATATATATATATATATATATATATATATATATATATATATATATATATATACAGGGGGTCCCCGACTTACGAACACCCGACCTACGAACAACCCCTACTTACGAACGGGGTGCTGCGGGGACCCTCCGCCATTTTTCGGTCTTTTTCGGCGTCTTTCGGCCGTTCTGCGCATGCGCGGCCATACGGAGCTTCGGAAAATGCCGGAAATGTCCGTAATTTGCTGCGCATGCGCAGAACGGCAATAGACGGAACATCGGAAATGTCCGGAAATCTCCGTATTTGTCGGTCTGCGCATGCGCGGCCGACTTACGAACATTTCCGACTTCCGTACAGGCGGGCAGTCCCTAACGAGTTCGTAACTCGGGGACCCCCTGTATATATATATATATATATATATATATATATATATATATATATATATATATATATTCATGAATCTTAAAAAGGCATTTCACCCAGGTTTTACAAAAGTAAAAGTCTGCAGCTACAAGTATGAACAATAGAAACAAGCAAACAATCACATTTCTTTTATATTTCAACCTGCTATAGTAAAATGACAGTTGAAACCTAATTGGCTGGTGTTGACAGTGCAACCACTTTTCTTTCCTCTACATTTATAGAATGCATTTGAGCTCTTTATGTTATTGGGTATGTACTCTCTTTGTGGATATTGTTTTCGTCCTGTGTTTTTTTTTTTTTTGGATTGGTATAAATAAAGGTATTAGAATGCATTTGAGCCTATATGAATTGGATGGCTACAATATTCTTATGTGTTTTTTTTTATTTTTTTCTACAGGAGCAGTCAAGGATTCATGCACATGAAACTGTCGAAAACCAAAGAAAAATACATTTTGGGTCAGAACAGTCCTCCTTTTGAAAGTGTTCCAGAAGTCATCCATTTTTACACCACCCGGAAACTTCCAATAAAAGGAGCCGAACATTTATCACTCCTCTACCCTGTAGCAGTGCGGACCCTTTAGGGTTCCCAGAGACTGAGCTACCCCCCCTTCCTGTGGACAGGGGACTGTGAAGAAGCATTGTTGCCAGTACAGCACAGCTGCACTATGAATCAGCAGGGTACTGCAGGGGGACTATTCAAGCACTGACATTGTGAAACGTCAATTACGGGGCACTCACAATATGTACGATGTTGCACTACGGCTTTCACAAAGGACACTACTTCTGGTTTTAAAAAGAGCCTTTGGTAAAAATGTAACGTGATTTTGGAGGGTTTTGTGTGCTCCAAGAAAAAAGTTCTTGAAAATGCAATGCTTATTTGGGAGAAATTTCAAATGGACAATTCAGATGTTAAACTACAAACTGATATAAGCGTAGCCCGAGGCCATTTGTGTTTACTTGTTTCAGTGCATAAAACATAGTTATGTTGTATTAAATTCAGTTTTGGAGCTACATTGTTTGCTACATAATTTCCATTTGGAAGAAAGTTCTATGTTTTGTACGTTGTTCTCACTCTTTCTCCCTTGTGGCAGCAATGCCTGGGGTCATCAATGAACAAAATGTCATCGTTGGCTGACAGTCTTATATAACGAAGTGTTGTGGCTCTCTCAAAAAGTTATTTTTTTTTTGTCTTTCCAGAGAAACTGAAGTTTAGCAGTGTTAGCACTTGCTGTAGAAAAGGGGTTTTTAGAGTCTGACAGCTCAAATAGTTCTTTGGAACTATTGGCTCCAAGGAAACGTGATCTTACTATGGTTTTAAGACTGTTAGGCTATTTTCACACCGAGGCGCTGGGTGCGCTGGCGGTAAAGCAGCGCTATATTTAGCTCCGCTTTACCGTCATTTTAGCGGCGCATTTCGGTTTTACCCCCGCGAGCGGCCGAAAAAGGGTTATTACCGCCCGCAGGCGCTTTGCGGGCGGGTTCGGAGCGCTGCCCCATTGTTTTCAATGGGAGGGGGCACTTTAGGAGCGGTAAATACACCGCTCCTACAGCGCACCAAAGATGCGGCTTGCAGGACATTTTTCAGCGTCCTGCAAGCGCAGCGCTCCAGTGTGAAAGCCCTCGGGCTTTCACACTGGAGACACAGCAACAGCTGTTTCAGGTCGATTTGCAGGCGCTATTTTTAGCGCAATAGCGCCTGCAAACCGCCCCAGTGTAAAAGGGGCCTTAATTTCTCCTTCAAGCAAGCAATGCATCTTTCTTGATTAAAGGAAGCTTTCAGCAAGTCCAGGTGATGTCCTGTGGAGATTTCTGTCTTGATTGCTGTGTGTGGAGCATAAATGGCTTCAGCGCCCGTCACTTTTTAACACCATGCTTTGGAATACAAGCCAAGCATTGTTTTATCTTTTCTTTTTTGTGGTACCTGTAAGAAGCCGCACATAGAGCCCGCATAGAGGGCCCGGGCCTGCTCTGACAATATATCTAGTAATACGTGTCTGTTAGAGCAATAATGTATCAGTTTCTCACTTGCTACATCCGTTACCATAAATTGTCATGGCACTCTAGCGAGTTTTGGTTTAATTATTTATGAATAGGGTATGTAAATAAAGAAAATAGCAGTTTAATATATAATTATATTTTTGACCCCCATTTTTGGTACAAAGAAAGAGTTGTTGTGCACCTTTTTACAGTCGGAGGCCTTAAAAGGCAGTGTTGACCATGTTTTGTGTTTGTACAGTGTGACTGTTATTTAGCGGGTAAGAGTTACTCGAACGGTGTAGGTTTAAATGTAAAAAAAAACCCGGGTATTGTTATTTTATAACTGTTTTGCTTGTGAAGGCTGTTTTTTTCTTTCCTATCAGGATAGCAAAAACCACAGTATTAGGGGTTCCATACTTCTCTTTAATAAAATTGATCTTCAGCATGTGTGTTTTTTGTGTAAGTGAATATTGTTTCTGCCAAGCTGTTGTCATCCGTTCATTGGATTTCGTTGTGCAATACAGTATCCGCTTTCTAAGCAATGTTTTTGTGTCTCTGACTTTTACTAGTAAATTGGGAAGAAGTGATCGAGCCCGTGAGATCATCATAGAAAATGGTTCCTAATTGATATCTGAAGCAGGGGTTTTACTCATGTTTTAATGCAAAAGCTATTCACTTATGCTTTTGGATTTGCACTTCATTACCCCCGAATTCTAATGCAAATTGGGTTCCGATTTGCAAAGAACTTTGCCTAAGAGGTCAGGCTTGAAAAAAATGTACAAGTGTCCTGATGTGAATGAGAGAAAATGAGAAATCCCTTTGCGGGGAAGCAGCCCTGTCTGACATTTGACATTTAATTACAAGCCTCTCCAGCAAGACACCCAAATTATACCACTTCAGTGATTTCTATAGACATAACTGACAGGGACCATACAGCGTTCCCGACTTAAGCATCAAGGAAGACAATCTTGAGGCTTGAACAACAGCTACATTTATTTATGAAGCCAGTGCAGAGTCCTTGATGTGTTATCTGAGAACAATGGCACTCAGATAGCTAACTTTATGGATTTTGTGGCTAAGTGGAAGCCATATTTAATTTTAGTATGCTTTTAGCATTACAAAATTTAATTCTCAAGGGAGAGGCTAAATACATAAAACGCTTCTTGATTTCGGATGATTTACAAACACGAGGCCCCGATATGCCCCTTTTTAGTAAAGCAAAAAACATTATTATGCATTACAGAAGGTTAATACTCCATTAATAACCATAGATGGCCAGATAATTCTGGAGAGAGCCATGAACCATGAGATATCTGTCTCTTGGAACACTGCAACTTTGAGTGACTTAAGCTGGCCATACATGGATCGAAATTTGCCCAGTTCAGCAAAGATTGTGAATGAGGCAATCGAGTCAGTTTTTTTCATTCAACCCACTAGTCAAATGATAGAAACTGACTCCACTATGGGCTGACTTGGCTAACAAATACACAAAGCAGAAATCATTTCTACTGACTTTTTTTTTATTATAGACACTACAGGGTTGATTTACTAAAAGTGAGTGCAAAATGGTAGCTAATCAGCATCTAACTTCAGCTTTGACAAAAAAAACCTGGAAGCTGACTGGTTTCTATGCAGAACTGCACCAGATTTTGCACTCTCCAGTTTTAGTAAGTAAACCCCTGCATCTGTTTAAAGTGCTTTGGTTTGTTGTATGTACTGTATGTGTGTAATAACGAGTGCTAATGACACTTAGAAGTCATTGCTCAGAAATGAACCATTTCTGTTTTCATCATGCCTCTTTGTGCTGCAGCACTGTGTGCCACGTGTATCAATGTACCTGGTGCCTGCATTACCTTGAATAGTAAATGCATGCTATAAAAGACAGAGGACACTTTTAGCAAAGAAAATATGGGTAAAGCTTATGTCCGTGTTTCAAGTTACTTTAAATAGTTTGTTGAACCAAGCTGGCCCAACTAACTATTTGCCTTACTAAGTGCTGCAGTGCTTCTAAAGACTGTATATACTGCATGTAACTTCAGCTACAAACAGTACACAGTGCTGGCTTCTGGCTGTGAGACAGAGACTTCCCACTCTCGCACCTGGAACAAAAAAAAACTCTGGCTGAGCGGTGCCCAGCCATTCATAGACAGCTTTGTATTCTGTGAATGAATACAAAGCTTCCTCTGAATAGCAATGTCTGAGAGCGTGGTGTCATCAGCCCACCGCTGCCACTCAGCCAATCCCAGGAAGTTTTGTATTTATTCACAGCATACAAAGCTGCATATGAAGCAGACTTCCTGTCTCACACCTGTAACAAAACCGAGTCTGGCTGAGTGGCGCTCAGCCATTCATAGACAACTTTGTATTCTGTGGATGAATACAAAGCTTTCTCTAATTGGCCCAGTCTGAGAGCGGGGCGTCATCAGCCTTCCCCTCCCACTCAGCCAATCAGAGGAAGTTTTGTATTTACTCACACAATACAAAGCTGCCTATAAATGGCTAGCCGCCGCTCAGCCAGACTGTTTTTGTTCTGGTTGGGAAGCCAGCAATGTCTCACAGCCAGAACCCAGCACTGTATACTGTATGTAGCTAAAATTACATGCAGTACATTCAGTGCTTAGAGACACTGCAGCACTTAATGAAGCAAATTGTTTTTTAAGAGTGACATGAAACAAGGACATCAGCTTTAAGTAGAAGACTACACCAAGCTGTGTTCTGCCTGCATGATCTTATGCTCTGTGTTGGAGTACTATTCAGCCTATAGATTTACAGGTTTACCATAGCTGTATTTAATATGACACTTGTAGGCCATTACGGAAGTCAGCAGGGTGAGGTAGAACAAGAGAGAGCACCAAGCCTCACTGTGTACACATTGAGATTTTTTTCCCTTATTTTTTTCACCTCTTCTAGTCACATCTGAACAATAGTGGTAGAAAAGTGTGCAGAGAATATTGAAAGGAATCCGAAGACCCTATGGGGTTGATTTACTAGACAAGACAAATAGGCTGTTCACTTTGCACGGAAATTTTCCTCTAGTTTTCTAAATGTGAAAATTCCATTTGTAGAAAAATATCTACATGCAAAACTTCACCTCGTTCACTAAGCTAAGGGAAATTTACCCTGAAAAGTGAAAATGTCCTTGCAAAGAAAAACAGTCTATTTGCTTTTAGAAAAATCATTACCTTTGAGGGCAAATTATTATGTATTTTTATGCAGGTTAACACATGCAGTTAAGATATGTTGCACGTGCATTTTTGGGAGTATCGCTTTTTTTCAATGGTCATCCAACATGCCAATGAACATTGTACCTGACTCTAGATGTGAACACACCTGCACTGCATTGGACAAAAATGGTTTAGGGACATTTTTGAGGGTTGAAGTTTCAGGGCTGTCAAGTTAGATGTCAATGAAGTGCCAGGAAAGTTTAGATAAACATATTGGGGTTGCTTTACTAAAACTGGAGAGTGCAAATTCTGGTGCAGCTCTACATTGTAACCAATTAGCTTCCAGGTTTTTTTTTTCAAATCTGAATTGAACAAGCTGAATTTAGAATCTGATTGGCTACCATGCATGGCTGCACCAGATTTTGCCCTCTCCAGTTTTAGTAAATCAACCCCAATTAAGTCCAAGTGTTTGCCTCACCAGATAGTAAAGGAAAGAAAGATGAGGGCCAAGAACCTCGCAATTTCAAATAGAATTTGACAACTTCTTTACTTATTTTCTAAGTGTATGTAAACCCTAACAATGAACTTGCTACATTTTGGTCTGTTCTATATACCAATAAAAGTGTTTTGTCATTCCTTTTTGATAAGTGCCAAAAATACCTGTTGGTCATGTTAGAAATGTATAACTATCTTGTGCATACTTCCTAATATAAAGGAGATTAATAACCCCTAGTTCTTTTCTTAGGCTGTAGAAAAAAATATGTCCTGTGTTGTGGAGATGAGGAGAAAGGGGGAGACAGTAAAAAAAACAACATTTGGTCCACCACACTGTTCAACAAAAAGGTTGTTTGTTGTCCGCCTACGGCAGGAAAGTAGGAACCAATTGCGGTTTTTGGCAGATCAACATTTTTCACTACTTGCAAGGTCTTTATGGGAAAATGTGCATCATGTATTGCAGAGATGTACCGCATATGTTTTTTTATATATATGTCCTTTAAAGACTAGCTAATCCTTATGATATCTTTAGAGAAAAACTATTACTAACATTTTTTAGAGTGTTTTGACATTAGACGATGATTGGAGGCATTGGCATGATCCAAATGCTAAAAGAGCTTGTCTCACCTGTGCTACTTGGGTAACCAAGCTTTCATTTTTATGTTTATATGGTAAGGTAGGATAGAAGTCAGAAACGTAAGTGCCAACCTTCTGGGAAAACACTAGACATTGGCCAAAACATTCAACAACTTCCCCTAAGATCAGTTGGCCAGGGATGTCTAGTACAGTCTGACAGCATCCATAAACATGAAGATCATTAGTTAGATCAAGAAATGATCATCTATGCCCAAATTCATACATATTTCTTGCCATAATAAAAAATGGGTAACCACTCTATTCATACCAACTATTTTAAACCAAGCTTTTCTTTTTTTCCTTTTGCTGTTTTACAACTTTACTATAACCACAAGAATGCAATCCAGTACATGGGATAGCTTATCAGAAAAAAAGGAAGTTTTAATCAAGCTTGACTAAAGTTAAAAGATTTTTTTGCAATAATTATTATTGTAAGCCTCACCCTGTTCTTCCTCTGATTGTGGATGTTTCCTTTTTGTCAAAATGTACTTGAGTTTCCTTGAGCAGTTAACAATTGGGAGACTTCATGCTCGCAGAGATAGCAGCACCTCATGCTTGCCAAATTATTTAGTTTGTTAAGATTGTATTAACTATGTGAGAATACAAATGAAAATTCATTGGCATGGGTGCATAGTCTATCCATGCTGTGAGTCGGTTAAACTGATTTAGACAAAAAGTTGTTTCCGTGTTATGTACACATAACTAAATTGGGATATGTAATGTGGGAATTTTGTTTCCAAGAATTAGCAATATGTTTTACTGGCAGTTCTCCTCTGCAGGTTATTACACCTGCAAAACAAAGTGAAAAACACAAGTAGAGCTGCAGGTTAAGAGCCCATTCACTATTGTGGTGTGTTAGCCAATTTGAATTGGCTGTCTAATACACCAGAATGCAGAAAAAGAAAAAAGTTGTATGTAACCTTTCTGAGAGTGCAGTGCATGTTAGTGTGTTGCTGCAAGGTGCGCTCTTCTGCATTGCGTGTCCATCAGCAAGGGAGCCGGAGTGCAATTCAGAATGAATGTCACGGCATCGCACAAACCCAGGTACATTGTTCAATAGCACCTCAATAGATCCATACTTGAAATTTAGGTAATTGTTTCCCATAGTAACTGTACAAGCACAGCAAAAGGAGTCGTGTACAGTGCCTTGAAAAATTATTCATACCCTTTGAAGTTTTCCACATTTTGTCATGTTACAACCAAAAACATAAATGTATTTCATTTCATTTCAATACTTTATAGAACCACATTTCACTGCAATTATAGCTGCAAGTCTTTGGGGGTGTCTCTACCAGCTATGCACATCTAGATAGTGAAACTGTTGCCCAATCTTCTTTGCAAAATAGCTCAAGCTCTGTCAGATGGAGGAGGAGGACATCTGTCAACAACAGTTTTCAAGTCTTGCCATAGATTCTCAATTGGTTTTAGGTCTGGACTTTGACTGGGCCATTCTAATACATGAATATGCTTTGATCTAAACCATTCCATTGTAGCTCTAGCTGTATGTTTAGGGCTTTTGTCCTGCTGTAAGGTGAACCTCTGCTCCAGCCTCAAGTCTTTTTCAGACTCTAAAGCCGTGTACACATGACCGGACTTTCTGTCAGACTAGGTCAGACGGGATTAGTCCGTCGGACAATCCGATCGTGTGTGGGCTAATCTGATAGTTTTTTGTTAAAAAAATCTGACGGACGTAGAAATAGAACATGTTTCAAATCTATCCGACGGACTCAATTCCTATCGGGAAAACCATTTGTCTGTATGCTGGTCTGACGGACTAAATACGACGCAAGGGAAGCAATTGGATACTGGCTATTGAACTTCCTTTTTTAGTACCATTTACGTCATCATGTTCAAAATGAATGGACTTTCGAACGGACTTAGGCTGTTCATGTGTGGCCATCGGACCTAGTCTGACGGAAAGTCCGGTCGTGTGTACGCGGCATATCAGGTTTTCTTCTAAGATTGCCCTGTATTTGGCTCCATCTATCTTCCCATCAACTCTGACCAGCTTCCCTGTCCCTGCTGAAAAAAAGCAAGTTAATGGGCAGTTTTAGTTTTCCACCATACAAAGCATTTGGCTTTTAGGCCAAAAAGTTCAATTTTGGTCTCATCTGACCAAAGCACCTTCTTCCACATGTTTGCTGTGTCCCCCACATGGCTTCTCGCAAACTGCAAACGGGACTTCTTATGGCTTTCTTTCAACAACTGCTTTCTTCTTGCCACTCTTCCATAAAATGGAAAATTGTATACTTACCTTTCCGTAATTTTCCTTTCCTGTCGCATCTTCATGGCAGCATACACTCTGGGTTGTGACTCCGCTTCCACAACCAGAGTGTATGCTGCCATGATGCGACAGGAAAACGGAAAATTGTATACTTACCTTTCCGTAATTTTCCTTTCCTGTCGCATCTTCATGGCAGCATACACTCTGGTTGTGGAGGCGGAGTCACAACCCAGAGTATATGCTGCCATAATTCGACAGGAAAGGCCAGATTTGTGGAGTGCACGACTAATAGTTGTCCTGTGGACAGATTCTCCCACCTGAGCTGTTGATCTTTGCAGCTCCTCCAGAGTCACCATGCTTCTCTGATTAATACTTTCCTTGCCCAACCTGTCAGTTTAGGTTAACGGCCATGTCTTGGTAGGTTTGCAGTTGTGCCATACTCTTTGCATTTTCAGATGATGGATTGAACATTGCTCCATGAGATGGTCAAACCTTGAGATATTTTTTTTTATAACCTAACGCTGCTTTAAACTTCTCCACAACTTTATCCCTGACCTGTCTGGTGTGTTCCTTGGCCTTCATGATGCTGTTTGTTTACTAAGGTTCTCTAACAAACCTCTGAGGGCTTCACAGAACATCTGTATTTATACTGAGACTAAATTACACAGGTAGAATTTGTTTACTAATTAGGTGACTTATAAAGGCAATTGGTTCCACTATATTAGTTTATATATGATTTTAGTTAGGGGTATCAGAGTAAAGGGGGCTGAATACAAATGCACGCCACACTTTTCAGATATTTATTTGTAAAACAAATTGAAAACCATTTATCATTTTCCTTCCACTTCACAATTATGTGCCACTTTGTGTTGGTCTATCACATAAAATCCCAATAAAATACACTTATGTTTTTGGTTGTAACATGACAACATTTTTTTCAAGGGGTATGAATACTTTTTTAAGTGAATATACCTGCTCTAGAGCTGGTAGAAATGGGAGAATGAAAAGGATCTGGAGACAGTGGTAGAGGAGGCTGTGCAAGATTTCTGCCCCCCATGCTTCAATACACCTAATACCATGGCTTCATTCAAAATGCTTACCAATGTAGATATGCTAATTTCTGCCATGCAAAGTAACACTTAAACTTCCTCTGTCGCACCATGCCCCTATAGGTACTAAGAGACCCGTAAAGCAAATAGAATGGGCAGTTTGATGATTTGGGTACTCCTGGAAAGATTTTCACTCCTCTGAGATTTATTGCCAAACTATATCCAGTGGAAAAAGAATTCACAAAAATTGGACTGTGCCGATAGTAGACTCTGCCATCAACAACTTACTGTCCCAATTTAAGCTGTTCCTTCATTTAAGGGTTCTGCAAACCGAAAATGAGATGCTTTTATAGGCTTTCTTTGCTGTTGCAGGTCCAACCTTGCAACTGGCTATTGCTACAGTTTGTTTTTGTCAAGTCACAGTTAAGTGGAATAGGGCAATGCCCAATCAACAGGATCCTATATTACAGGACCAAGCTCTGACAGAACACTGATAAGCAATGTCTTCTGCCCTTCTTTTCTTTGTTGATGCCCTAGAACAGTTATGGCGAACCTTGGCACCCCAGATGTTTTGGAACTACATTTCCCATGATGCTTAACTACACTGCAGAGTGCATGAGCATCATGGGAAATGTAGTTCCAAAACATCTGGGGTGCCAAGGTTTGCCATTACTCCTTTTTTCAATTTCCAGAATTACTAATTTCTGCCTGGACAGTTGAAGACCCTGTAAAAGACACTCCACTTGCTATGCCTTTCCAGGGAGGACATCTCTTTGGTAATGTACTTGGCAAGTTCATAAAAGAGGTCACTGGAGAAAAAAAAAGCCCCTTTTCCACAAAAGATTCAAAGCCATTCTTATCAGGGGCCTCTATCTCCTCTAAATGAAGGGTGCACTTTTTCCAATCTTCATCTCCAAAGGAAAAATGCATCTCTTCCTTTCGGCACAAGACTTGGAACACAAGGGGGGATTTACTAAAACTGGGGCACTCAGTATCTGGTGTAGCTGTGCATAGTAACCAAAGTCAGCTTCTAGGTTTTATTTGCAAAGCCTAATTTAGTAGCTGATTGGTTACAATGCACAGCTGCACCCATTTTAATCAATTCCCCCAAGTCTGCTCAAAAGGCCTCAGATACAATGAATGGACTCCTTCAATCAACAATGAACCAATGGCTCCTGCTGCTATCAATCTGCCCTGTGAGCAAAGAGAGTGCTGTTGCTTTCGGGCACAGTGCTGGATCGAGATCACGCTCGTGTATGGAGGGGGGGGGGGGTGGGATGATCCTGGTCACATAAGGTTCTCACCTTAATGCAGAGAAGGCATTGAGGTTGAAAAAACCTTAAGGCTTTAGAATCACTTTAGGATCAAAAAGACCTCCCTCAATGAAATTCTCCATAAGAGTCTTGGGCTTTATGGTGCTTCTTTCACTCAGTTCCACTTAAGACCTCTTCAACACAACATTCTGTTGGTCTGTAAGAAACCTACTCCTCTCAATCTTCTTATGCTTAATGCAGAGAAGGCATTGAGGTTGAAAAAACCTTAAGGCTTTAGAATCACTTTAGGATCAAAAAGACCTCCCTCAATGAAATTCTCCATAAGAGTCTTGGGCTTTATGGTGCTTCTTTCACTCAGTTCCACTTAAGACCTCTTCAACACAACATTCTGTTGGTCTGTAAGAAACCTACTCCTCTCAATCTTCTTATGCTTCTTTCCAGTCAATCAAGTAACTCCCTAGCTTGGTGCATTTTCAACCCAACCTTGGAAATGGGAAAGTTGCTTCTTCCATACCCATGGAGAGTGGTAACAACAGATCCCAGGCCTCACAGGCTGGAGTGGATTGTTCCAATCTGTCACATGTCAAAGAACTTGGTCCCCAAGTGTAGCAAAGCTGCTAAATGGCATCCTGCAACTTAGAGCTGTAACACTAATTCTGTGTCACTGGACCCCCCTTATTCAGAGTCACCCGATCAGGGTGCAAGCAGACCAAGTTACAGCAGTGGTCTATATCAATCATCAGGAGTCAGGCAGCCTCCAAGGAAGAAAGCCTGATTCTCTCCTAGGTGGAGAACCACTTACCAGCAATCTCTGCTGTTCTCATATCCGGAGTGAGGGATTTTCTCAGGCATCACTACATGGACCAGAGGAATGTCCTTCATCCTGGCATCTTAAACCTCCTGTTATAAATGAGTACTCCAGAGGGGGACATTCTGGCTTCTAGGTTCAACAAGTTACCCTGGCCAGAACTGATCCATCAGACTGATCTGACAGCCACAGCCTCTGGCCGAAAACAGATCCTCTGTTTGTATAACCAACAGGGTCTTATATAGGACAACCTACCTCTGGGTTCACTGTTGCTATGTAGATAAAACAAGGAATTGTGAGGGCTTATGATCTCAAAGATAAGGTACCCCCAGTATCTATACATCCTCACCCCACCCGATTGTTTGGCGTTTCCTAGGCTTTTTTCACAAGTTTTTCATGCCGGATGTCCATCGCTCTGCAGATGCAGACTTTAGCTGCAAGGTTTATTCAGCCACACTGATATGAGTATTTAACCATTGCTTTTTTTGTTGGGCCTGTTGGCACTGTCCTGTTGGCATTGTTGTTGCCCACCCCTCTATTTGTTTGGGGGCATCCTAGGGTTTATGATTATTCAGCCTGCACAATTAGGATGATAGGAATTTTGACTTACCTGTAAATTCTGTATCTTGGAGTACAGTAAAGGTCAGAATCCACCCTCCTCTCTGTTCCTGTGTTACTCTGTATTGCTTGCTAAAAAACTGAGGTCTCATGGAGTGGAATGGGGTTAGAGGAGTATGCGTACCCAGCAAAGCTTTGGCCAGTGTTCAAACACCTGAAGGTAAACACCTATAATCAGGTCTATGAATATTCATGCTGTGTCCTGTACTGTATTCCTAGATACAGAATTTTACAGGTAAGTCAGATTTCCTTTTATTCAAGTACATTTATATTGGATTTTCAAAAAATAACTACTTCTTTATTACAATGCTGATGTTAAAGGGATCTCTTTTAAATACTGCTGGGTCTTCTCTTCTTTTGGACATTAGCTATGGAGCCTTATCTACGCACATCTTCACTTAGCGATTGAAGAAAAGCAGTGGACAGCGGTATAATTGCTTGGATATCGCTGAGGTAAATGGAACATCAGACAAAATGTCTAAATCGAGTGTGGAAGGGTTTAGAACTTTTGTCCTGTTTTATTGATATCTGCACCCCTGTTTGTGAAATCAACTCTCACTTTTTTTGATCACCAGGTTACAAAGCAAGCAGAATCTCTCTAAGACCTGGTTCACACCTATGCAGGTTGCAGTTTGCATATTCCATATTACATTTTGCGTTTTTCAATACACATTTTGGATCTATTGAAGTCTATGTAACCAAAAACCCCAAAAAAGTCCCTGCCCCTTTCAATAAAATGCACAGATGTGAACTACATCCATAGGAAACCATGCTAAATGGACTGTGGTGTGTTTCAGCAAAACTGAAAACGTTCTAAAAATGCATAGGTGTGAACCAGGCTGGATTCACACCTATGCATTTATAGTGCTTTTTACATTTTGCAGATTTGCACTACAGTCCATTTAACATGGCTTCCTATGGAACATGTTCTGTAGTACAAATCTGTAAAATGCAAAAAGCACTAAAAATGCATAGGTGTGAATCCAGCCTTACTGAGACATCGACCGCTATAACATGATTTTTTGTTTGGATTTCTAAGGTTTAGAAACTGTTGAGAAGATTTAATTTAATTCCTCTGATATTTACATAAAGAATGTGAGAGAAAATCACTGTGAGAGAAATTTTCCCTAAGTGGGACATAAACCGTCATATAAACCTGACAGAGCTTTTAACCCTCTCTATGTTCAAAACTGAAAAGAAATTTGTAATTTGAACTTTTTTTTGAATGCTGAATATTGTAGGTTGTTCAATAACTTCAATTCCCTTTAATTAGTCCTGGCAATGTTATAAAAAAAAAGCTGTAGGCATAGCATCCTTTACAAAAGAAAAATTAACACCTGCATGAACATTTATAAGCATAAAAGAGGAATCGCCCTTCATTAGACAGTCAAAAAAAAATAATATATAACTGTAGCAGAGTGCCCATTTACTTATGATGCTCAGGCGCAGGCCCCTTTAACTCCATTTTCTCCAACCTCCTGGACAGGTCTAGGAAGTATACATTTCTCAGTTTTCCATGCTAATCAGCTCTGAAAGAAGAGACCACATCTAATGAGGCAGAAGTAGCTGGGCAAGTGATTTGCAGCCATGTGAGCGTCCTTCTACTGTCAGAACCAGCATGTGGGGCAGAACATAATAGTATGTAGTAGCTCCAGAAGACTCAACTCCTGTGAGGAGCCCCTCCCTACCTGCTTCCAGTAAACCAGTTCCAGTAGGGTAGCCCTTTGTCCTTGGGCCTTGAATCGATGCAGCTATTCACCCTTGTTACCAGAGCTACCCTGCAATTCGCTGTGAGTGGCGCTATTATGAGGATAAAGGTCGCTGAGCTGTGTTTTAATAAAGTAGGGATTCTCAGCTTGACTCTCTATAGTTAGAGTCTTCAGAGACTATGATATGCAGTCACTAGTTACCTTAACTGAGCCACGGAGACATTGCTGTGAAAAGTCCATGTTTGTTATGCTTTAATATGTTTGTGCGGCTTTCATTATTATATGTGTACATGTTTTGTGCTATCCTGAACCTGTTTTGCAGTATTTCTTGTAACTTGTTAATTAAAATTATTTCCCTTCTGATAATTCAGCGGATTACCTATTCTGTTAAAATTAGCATCTACAAACAGGATCGACCATGTCAGACAATGGAGATGAGAGTGGAGTGACAGCAAAGTTCAGCAGTACTACAGATTAAAATGACTCCCTGTCTGATAATTTGGCGGATTACTTATTCTGTTAAAATTAGCATCTACAAACCAGATCGCCCATGTTAGACAATGGTGATGAGAGTGAAGCAACAGCAGCGTCCAGTAGTATTACGCCAGAGGGTAGCAGGTAGGCCACCCCTGCAATAGTTTATCTCTTATTTCTGGTTGGATTCCTGCTTCAACAATTACCCAAGTACTAAGGGCCAGGTCAATTGGGTGATTGGGTCAAGAGATTACAAGGGGCCGATCCAATCTTAGGAGATTTAAAGTACTGAAGGGGGACTCTGCACTCTAGAGTCCACTTATGGAAATTGGGCAATGGCCTTACTCTCTGGAAGCACCGCAGGGTGCTGACACATGCTGTGGAGACATCTGGGGAAAAGCTGACATCATAAGGAATCCCTCTGGGACATACCACCAAGAATTACAACCACAATTCCAAAAAAGTTGGGGTGCTGTGTAAAATCTACATAAAAACAGAATGCACTGATTTGCATATCTCATAAACCTATGTTTTAATCACAAAAGAAAACACACTATGTTTAAACAAAGAAAATATACCATTTTAAGAAGAAAAAAAAAATAAGATCATTTTCAAATTTGATTTGCATCTTGTCTGAAGATTCCATAAAAATTTTTTTTTTTTTTAAAGTAGACACCCAAGCTATTTGATGAGAGCAATGTTGAGCCCGTTAAATATTTTTTTTTTTTGTCCAAGAGATTGAATAATGAAAAAAAAAAAAATAGAATATTTCTTTTTTACAAAAAGTTGTCACTAAATGATTATATGCTCAAAACATGTCATGGGCATTATGTGGAAATACACCCCCAAGAATACATTCTGATTGCTTCTCACTAGAAGTACCGGGGATGTGCGTACGGAACACCCGCAAACCACAGATTCCCCTTCAGGCCAAATTTTTGAATTCCCCAATCACAGTTTTTTGGCCTATAAACCCCAAAATGACCCCCCAAAGTAGACACCACAAGCTATTTGCTGAGAGGTATGGTGAGGTTATTTTGCAGATGATCTCGCGTTTTGTCTCAAGTTTTGAAAATTGTTGTGGAGTGATAAGCAGGGTGAAGCTAATATTGAAAATTTTATATTTATATGGGGGTGTATGATATATATATGGAAAAAAAAAAATTAAATATTGTCTGAAGATTCCATAAAAATTTTTTTTTTTTTTAAAACCCCATTGCCAAATAAGCCTCCAGACCAAAAATAGCATATCACCACATAAAGGGGCCTACAGTGGAAATGTAAAAATTGCTCTGGATCATATGGGATATACAGGTATGGGGGCTGAAGTGGTTAAAGCGTTAAAACATGGGGGCCTGTATGACAGATGTACTAACATACACTTTAAGCCTTGTTATGTTTGCTGCTACCTAAAATATAAATATTCACCAAACACTGCATGTAATTATCAGTACCAACGAGTTAGCCCAACATGATGGCATCCGGTTGGATTTTCTGACTAAAGTCAAAGAAACCATATATGTATATTCATTAGAAATAACATATAATGCTTGCTGATAGATGTTACAGGCACAGTCCTGTTTTGTGAAGGCTTTTGACTTGCTTAGGGATAAGGGTGATTGCTTCTCTCAATGTACTATAGCAGGATATTGCCTTCCAACCCCCTGCTGTTTGTGAAATAGTTCCTTTTAGAAATCCTAGTGAAAAGAGATGACAGGCTGTGCCTGAAACTGCTCTGATGGCATCAAAGTGCATTAAGGTATCCTTGCTACTTCTGCAATCATCCGCTTTTTACCTTCCCTTTGTGAGAGTGTCTTGCTGAGACACCCCACCCAAGCACATTATACTTTTATAGCCTGGAATCTTCAGGTCATTCTATCTCAGAAGTAAGGGAATAGCAAATCCATATTGAAAGACTATACTGCTAAAATGACTTGCCTATACAATAACTCTTCAGGAATTTATGTAAGCTAGAATCGTCACAATAAACTTTGCTTAAGAATACTGAGATGGTTCATTAGAATGGTGACATTACAATAATTTCAGAATGAAATAACCGAAGATTCCTTTTTATTTGTTGAAGAATATACTTTTATCCAGCGTATGAAAGAAAAAATTCGTTTGAATTTTGTGCAGTTCCAGCATGTCCTTTTTCAGACAGAAGTATGTTTTTTTCCATCCGGTCTTGCTCCAGAGGTGCTTACATCTGATGCGCTAGTTACCTACTGGCTTTCTATATATGTGTTGGCAACTCTAAATGTCCTAGTTATCTGTTCTGTTCCTGCCCACTTAGATTTTTCCCAGATGTCTCCACTTCATCTGCATGATATTTATTAAAAACCCAAGGAGGAGAGTGGGACATCCCATAACTGCCGTCATTGAAAATCAAGAATTGAGAGCTCTTTATGGAACTCTTGATAGACATAAGGGTATTTGGCATACCATTAGAATGTTTATCTATCCTCCCAAACCAGCTTGTGTGTGGATTACTGGAAATACTCTTCTTTGGTTCTCCGTAAAGCACAGTAGTGACTTCCGCAGAAGAAGCTAAGTCTTTAAGCAGCCCAGCCTGCACCTAAGTCAGGTTGTCTGGCTACACCTTACCAGTGTTCAATTACCATGACCATCAGTTTTAAGGTTTATGAATAGGATTCCTATTAGAATGCATTATAGTTCGTTAACCTCTGATCATCATTGTTTTAGGGGATGTAAATAGGGATACACAATAGACCACCTGCCACTGTGCTTAAAGGTGTGGGTCCTAGATGTGAACATATTAATAACATAATTTGCTTTCTTTCTTTTTATGCTTTTCCATTTCAGTCATGTAAATATGAAATAGTTCATATTAATATTATTGTGCAATTTATCCAGACAACAGGAGCTCTATCCTCCTTTTCATCTATGGAGCAATGTTTCATTGTCTGTTGTATTGAAAGAAGACTATTGTTTATAGAGCCTGAAGAGTGTACACAGCAGTGATTCATCCCTTATGAAATCAGTTGACAGGTTCAGTCATGCAAGGAGAGCTGCATAGAAAGTATCTTCTGCTGTTTTGTCTCTTTGGCTAACCCATACTGCTTTAGGGACTTCTTTTTGTGTATTATATGTTTATTGATAAAACAAATGTTTTATATATACAAATAAGGGGCATGGCCACAAACCTGCAAGGGAAAAAATTAAAGAGAAACGATAAGTATTATTTGGGGAAATATGCTTGGAACCTACCTCCAGCAGAGTTAGTGAGCTAGCTAGTGAGCCACCCGAAAGTGAATTTAAAGCTGAACTCTGTGCAAACATTTTTGATACCGTTTGATTGGTGACTCGTTACCTTTAAGCAAATTAGTGGAATCTTCTACCCACTGAGTGCATTCCCCTTTACTTCTGTTTCATAGGACCGGTGCCTGATATACTAGATTCTCCCCAATGTTGTAGCATCCCTGTGTAGCTCATTCACAGTGTAACAGGAGAACCCGGGTCCTGGTCTGACCTGCCAAATGTGTTGAATATTGGTATAGTGGGAGTACCCGAGTCTCAGTCTGACCCACCCACTGTGCAGTTCCTTTATTGTGTTATGGGAGGACCTGGGTGGTGGTCTGACCCACCCACTGTGTAAGTAATTCAGTGTAGTAGGAGGATCTGGGAGCTGGTCTGACCTGCTCACCACCAGCATCATTGGATAGACAGGCCCATGTAGCTTTCTGAGGCTTGTTTAAGGTCCTTAGGATGTGACACTGGATGCCTCCCCCAAGCAGCCAGACATAGCTGAAGGACCAAAAGAGGCTGTGACATCATCCATTTATACCAAACAATGATTTATCAGAATAGAGGTAAGTAACAGAAAAATGTTCTGCTTTGCATACAGAAGGGTGAAAAAAAACAAGTGTATCCTGGTGTTCATCTTTAAAGTGTTTTTAAAGGCATTATTTTTTTAATTAACATAATAAACATGTTATACATACTCACCTGCAATGGCTTTGCACAGAGAAGCCCCAAACCTCCTCTTCTGGGATCCTCTGCTGGTGATTTTGGATTTTAGTCTGCTGTGTATGCCTCCATAGCAAGTGCTTGATATGGGGCAGACATCTGGGCTCGATCCTGAGGCGGGCTGTGCGTCCATTGACACATACAGAGTGGTTCATTCACGCCCCCTGCTCTCTGCTCATAAGATTTGACTGACAGCAGCAGGAGCCAATGGCTTTTCTCTGCTCTCAGCCAAGCCTGTGAGAGAAGGGAGAGAAGAGGGGCAGATGGGCACATTGTTGAATCTATACAGAACTCAGGTAAATGTGAGGGGGAAGGGTGGCACAGAAAGTAGCAACATTTTTTTTACCTTAATGCAGGGAATGCATTGTGGTAAAAAAAGTTTTACTTTAAGAACCAGGAGAAGTACAGCCAAATCTTATTGTCAGAAACCATGAATCAGAGAAGTACAGTTAAATCTCACTTGTATAATAATAATAAAAAAAGGTAACCAGAGTAAACGTAGTCAAAACATAGCTAGAGTCCAGGAACGGGAAAGGACAGTCAGACCAGCCAAAATGTCAGGGAGCCAGAGATGAGCGTAGTAGAACAGCAAGCAGGATCTGGAGCCAGAAGGAATGTCAGCCAAGCAAGTCATTAAAAGGAACACAGGAGAGCGTCTCTAGAGATGATACCAAGGCAAAGGCAGAGATCATCTGGGCTGGATGGCTTAAGTAGGCAGGACTGACGAGCAGGATATCATCAACATGTGAGTCACTGTGGAGAGATAGGAGCTGGCAATTAGCCAACAGCTGAGCGGCCAGCTCAGAGAAGGAAGGGCTGAGCCCAGCCCTGACACTTGTGGATCACAGGAGTGCAGTTCATTTTGCATTCCTGTGATCCATTTTCAGCAGACAGCAGGCTGAAGTCCGCTTTCGGCTGATGTCACAGAACCGGTCCAGGCACGGGCAAGATTGTGACAATGGAGTCAGGATCCACCCAGATGCCTGGACTGGCACCCGGCTCAGCTTCTGAGCGAGCTGCTGAGAGCCTGAGCCGGCCGCTCCCACACCCTCCACAGCCTAGTACTTCAGTGAGTGCAGAGGGGCAGGGCATTGAGATGCCGACTCACAGTCACCTAGGTAAGTAAGATTTAAAAAAAAAAACGTACATCTCTTTTAAACATGTTTTCGATAAAATACTGTAGGTCTATCTGCACACAAAACATCAACAATTGTAGATTCGCTGTTAAGGGGAAAGAGAAAAAAGCAGAAAACGTACAAATCAACCAACAAACTAAAACGAATTGAGCCTAAACTAGTATAGCTTCCTCTTAATGTCTTCTGTCATAACAGATGAATAATCCTCCAAGTGTGGCAGCAACAGAGTATTTCCACTAACTTCCATACTGAGATGATGCAGAGGTCAGCAGCTTAGTGTGCAATTTTTATCAGGTGAATCTCAGTTTAAATAAAAAACACTTAATAGGAAACGCTTTTGTCTGACATTATTCCAACAAGTTCATTATATTTTGAAAGATAACCATAATTAATAGGTCTTCTAAATGTGAAATAAGGATTAACAATTATTTTCTTTTGAAAGAACAATTGAGAATGCAGACAGTGTGCACACCTTCAAACATATTTATTTCCTCTGATATCTAATATATGTGAACTGAAAAAGGCATTATCATTTTTTTTTTTTTGAGATTTCACTTTTTTTTAAAAGAGTTTGGCATCTGTGGAATGATGAATCTTTACAACATCTTTTAAGATCTGCTCTCTAATATTGCTCAGGTCAGTTTTGCCATTTGGCTTTCTGGCACAAGATTGCAGCTCCGAAGAACACTTTATTGAAGTCAATAGTTTCTGAAGTGTCTTTCATCTCAAGTGATAAATGGCCATTTCCACTCTCAATGGGAAGTGCTTTGAAGAAATATGTTTTTGATTACACTGTATGCATTTCATATTTTGCTAAAAATATAAAAACCCTAAGCAGGACTGCATTTCACCTTCCTACAGCATGGGCAGTTCCTGCCAATGTGAGACCAAAACAAAGATCTGACTTTTGCCTACATGTATAATGTGGTGAATGTCCGACGATCATTTAAAATAGCAGTTATTCCAGGGTTGTTATGTAGCTTCCATTTTTAAACTCAATGTGACCTGCAGAAGTAAAATGGTTGCATATACTGTAATCTAAGACATGTCAGTGCATTGAAATCTGTGTCCATGTAGTATAATCAAAATCAAACTCCAAACAATGCATGTAATAAATGTGAGTACATTCCTCCCCTCTGCAAAATGCGTCTAAGGAGATTACACAACATTTTACTTTTTTGAAATGTTAGAAGCTACGTTATCAAGTTCATTTCAGAAAATAACAGACGTGAGCATACAGTGAAATACAGAAAACAAGGATCTGATACATCGGAACCAGCATATGATAGTACATCAACATCAAGTCCGTTTTTAACCACTCCCCCAAACTGCTGAGATTTGCAAATAGCAGTGACACAACTGTCACAGGTAGGGCAGAAGTGTATTTGACTTGTGGGCTATAACCAAAATTGACAGGCTGAAGTAACCTTTATAGTCAAGAAAGTCAAAATGGTGGCACCCACTGGGGGAATAGCTGAATCTCAGGGAGGCATGGATTTTAAATAACTTGACCTTTGGAAGATTTACCCCTCTGCATGACCAGGCCATTTTTTGCGATACGGCACCACTTTACTTTAACTGACAATTGCACGGTCATGCAACACTGTACCCAAATAAAATTGATGTTGTTTTTTCTCCCAGAGTTTTCTTTTGGTGGTATTTGATCACCACTGCATTTTTTATTTTATGCGCTATAAAGAAGAAAAGGCCAACAATTAAAAAAAAAAAAAATAACAATATTTTTTACCTTCTGCTATAAAACATATCCAATAAAAAAATGTTACATATTTTTGGTAAAAAATCCCAAAAAGCATATATCGATTGGTTTCTGCAAACATTAAAGCGTTTATGGGATATACAGTATACTGGAATTCTTTTTTATATATACTAGTAATGGCTGCGATTAGCAACTTATACTGGGACTGCAATATTGCAGTGGACAATCGGAAACTAACTGACACTTTTGAAGGAAAGACAATCTATCCTTTCAGAATGGAGCTCTGCCTTGTTTACATAGGCAGAGCTCCATCCTGTGTGTCTTCCTGACGATCAGTGGGTTCCGGCAGACATCCATTGGCTGGATCCTGCTGATTGGCTTTTGCTGTGACAAACCACAGCAGAAGCGGCACGGTCCCTACCCAGAAATGCAAAATCACACACATATATATATATATATATATATGTAGCACTGACCCCCTAAGGAGCTGCTGGTAACTGATTGGGCCTGTACTCTGCTCTTCCACCCCAAATGAATTGGCTCAACCCACTTGACACAGCTGTGTAACAGTGTTGGTGTGAAAACCCAATAACCAGGAACAACCCAACAATAGCAATATACATATATTGTACCTCTATTATTACCTGGGTATCCATTGCTTCACCTGTTATGAGAATAAATAAGCCTCACGCCAATTATACTTTAACCAGACTGTAAGTTTACTAAAAGCTGGTCTAAAACAGTAATGACAATAACAATTTTGGTATACAGACTTAACAAAATAATTGTATGTAAATAATTATCACTCAAGGATTACTTAAATGACTCCTGCGGGCGCGTCTCCAAGTGGGACTAATGCTCAGGGTGGTAAGACCTTGACACTGGGCACCTTCCCACTTCCAGTATGGCCGTGCAGACACACTAAACCCGCAGCACACTGCGCAACCTTATGAAAACAATACAAAACAGTATAATTGATCAAGAGCTCCACCTGCGGTGTAATGCAGTCCTTTGCATGTAGCAGAAACACAAAGCCTTACAGTGAGTGGTATAGTCTCTTGTCTTCTTTCTTCAGCTAGCCATTATACTGCAGTATTTGTATTCCAGAGGATTAGCAGATGGTAAAGTAACATAAAGTAGTGGATAACAGCAAATCCAGTTATGCAACACTCTTAACTTCTTTCTGTGAGAATACACCTGGACCATCAGTCAATATCTAGTGGAGTACAGGCTTTAAGGCCTGAGGAACACAGTCTAATTAAATGAGACCGTTCCATGGAGCTGCAGGTCTCAGCAGCACTGTGAAACTAGTATAGTCTATATCATGTTAAGTGCTTTATATAAATTCTAGGCAACAGCCCTCTCACCACACCAGGCCCGGATAATGGTACTGCTGCGTATCTGTGAACTCAGTCCAGATTCCAGGGGCTCCGACACACCGCAACGCTCCGTCAGTTGAACGATGGTTCTTGTCAGGCTCCTTCAGGCTTCCTGGATCCTCCGACCTGTTCACACGCTGTTCCAGCACTCTGTGTCCAACACCTCTCCAGTGGCATCCACTTCGTTCCGTGCTGAACAGGACGTGCTCTTCGGAACACTCCTACACAGGTCCCTGGAGGCAGGTCACGCGTCCCAGGAAGAAGAGAGCAAACATGGCCGCGCTGGGCCTTTTATTTTCTTACCCAGCATGCAGTTCTTCCACTTGGCCTCATGGGTAGGTAAGTGAGACACTGTGGGTACGTAAGTCTTTTCCAGATAAAACTTTAAGTCACTTTCTGTATATGCTTTACAGCATGCTCTGATGTGTAAACAGACAAAGTCACAAGAAGCATAAATGTTCTGGCCACTAGAGGGAGCCAAATACTAATCTAATAGCATTACATTATTATATAGCATTAGGCAAAAATCCCAGCGCTACATATATATCTATATAGATATATATGTATAGATATATATCTATATATATACGTGATTCTGCACAGCGCGACTGCTCTGTAGAAGTAAATCTACTATAGGGTCGGTCAGCAAGCGGTTTATGCACTCATTAGGTATTGTGTGGCTATTGAAAGCAACATTCAACCTACACAATCAACTGCATCCTCCATGGGGCCTCCTGAGAACATGCTCAGTGCAGGTCAAGTAGGCAGCATAATTGTTTAACTAAAGTCATGAAATAAAAAAATAAAAAGTTTTATGAATTTTACATTCAGGCACAATGAAAGGTAAATCCCTTTTTTCATCCTTAGATGTTTTTTTTAAAGCATACAGGCAGAATGTGTTGAATGCATTAATGTATAATTATTGGATACACATGCCTGGCATGTGACAACACCAAAGGCACTGACCTTTCCAAATCTAAATTAAATCAAAGGCAGCTTCCAAAAATATGAACACAATTGTTAGGCCGCCATCTTCCTTTTGTGCATGTAAACAAAACAATATTAGAGTTCAGAAGGATGAATAATTGTTAACATTTATAATGTGTTTCCTTTGACACTGAGGAATTGTATAATTTACAACACCAACAGTGTTTTATGTCCATGTATGTTTAGCAAATAGACATCCATTACCAGATATGATGGCCTTTGGCAATGAGAACAATCATTTCATGGCACTGTCATGTGTACAAGGTCCCAATGCTAGGAATTCCACAATCAGTCTGTCATTTCCTGTAATGTGCTCACATCCATGATGGAGGATCGAAAACAGGAAGGACTTTCATAAACACTGCCATTAGTTTTACTTTCTCTAATTGCACTACAAACAGAAAGGACTTTAAAATGGGTCTTTTTTGTAAACTGTTAATGTGTGAGAGGCCACAGCTATAACAAAATGTCATTTTAATGACAATGTTTCATGCAAAATGCGGCCAGCCAAATACATCAAGTCTGCCACCACAATTAACATAATTTAGCCAATGCTCCAGTTCTGTAAATGTCCGTTCCATCCTTGCTTGTTGTTTTTCAATACATATTTTCTTTTTTCTTGAATGGAGATTACTTTCTTAAATTGATTTTTTAATTAATTATACAACATAATACAATTCTTGAATTGATGATGATTACTTTCTTGAATGGAGATTGATTCTTAAATAGAAAGTTATAAAAAAAACACCTCTTAATGTAGTCATTTAACATTTACTGCAGTACACTACTGAAAAAAGGGGTAGCATTTGGGCCAATCAGGTAGGCTGCAGTGCTGACAAGGAACATGCTGACCGAAGGAGAGAGCAGAATGATGGCTAACCTTTCTTCTGCTGCTCTGTTACAGGCTTGGAGCAGGAAGTTGACTAAATGTTCATTGCTTAACTACAGTAGACAAATTGGAGATCAACAACATGACTGAGCGGTGTGGCAGAGCTCTGTTAAATCTCAAAACTGTATGGGCAAAAATACAAACCTTTTGGCAGGTAAAATAGCTCCCATATATTCATTTAAATTGTTAGTTTATTAGCCGTTTGCCTGGGATTCGGTTTTAAGTAAGTAAAGGAAAGGTAAGGGAGTCTTACAAAGAATAGGCAGTGCATTGCTTCTAGAAAATTAATGATTTTAGGAAAAAGTACCAATATAAGCAAATACCCATAATGTATGTTCTGCAGTCACCTACTTTTCCTGTTGTGTGCATCTGTGGTCCAAACTTTTTCAGCTATCTGACATGCTGAGGGGCTTGTCAATTGACTATTACAGCTATATGGGCACAATGTGTATATTGCACATAATATTGAGTAGGTTCCCCTTTTGCTGCCAAAACAGCCCCTCTTGCCTCCAAAACAACTCAGACTCATCAAGGCATGGACAATACTAGACCTCTGAAGGTATGCTGTGGTAGCTGCCAGTAGAAGTTCCTTTAAGTCCTGTAATTTGTGAGGTATAGCCTCTATGGCTTAAACTTGTTTTTCCAGCACATGCCACAAATGCTTGATTGGATTGAGATCTGGAGAATATGCAGACTGAGTCAGCACCTCAAACTTGTTGTTGTGCTCCTCAAACCATTCACAGTGTGGCACTGTGTGGCACAGTGCATTATCTTGCCATCAGTGATGTAAGTAACTCAGTTAAAATAAACTGAGTCACTTCACGCAGTTACTTTAGAGGGTAACGAGTAATCTAACTGATTACTCTTCCCCTCATGGTAACGCCGTTCCCATTACTTGGGCGGCGTTACCGCAATTACATCTACTGCCCGGGACCAGGTAGACAGGACTAGCGAATGAAGTGAATGTCGCCGCCTCCATCGGCGAGATTGACACCTCGCGAGCCCCGTCGCCTGGTATGGATTTAAAGGGGAACCCCTACGCCGAAAAAAAAAAGGCGTGGGGGTCCCCCCGAAGTCCATAGCAGACCCTTATCCGAGCACGCAGCCCGGCCGGTCAGGAAAGGGGGTGAAGACGAGCGAGCGCCCCCTCCTAAACCGTACCAGGCCGCGTACTCTCAACATGTTGATGAGGACAAGGGCCTCTTCCCGACAACCCTGGCCGTTGGTTGTCGGGGTCTGCGGGCGGGGGGCTTATCAGAATCCGGGAGATTCCGGCCCCCCACCCTATGTGAATGAGTATGGGGTATGATGGGGACAGGCCAGGCTACCTGGGGACAGGCCGGGCTGGGTGCTTGGATAAGGGTCTGCTATGGACTTTGGGGGGACCCCCACAACGTTTTTTCGACGTAGTGGTTCCCCTTTAAATCCACACCAGGCGACGGGGCTCGCGAGGTGTCAATCTCGCCGATGGAGGCGGCGACATTCACTTCCTTCGCCAGTCCCGTCTATAGAATATTAAAAAAAAAAGTCCCAGTTACTTTGCTGAGTAACTAATTACTTTTCCAATGTAGTAACTGAGTTACTAACCAATTACTTTTTGGGAGAAGTAATTTGTAACTTAACTAATTACTTTTTTTTAAGTAAGATGACCAACACTGCTTGCCATCAGGGAATACGGTTTCCATTAAGTGGTTGGTGTACTTGATCATCAACAATGTTTAGGTAGGTGGTACTTGTCAAGTAACATCCACATGAATAGTAGGACTGAGCTTTCGCTACAGAACATTGCCCAAAACACTGCCTCTGTTGGCTTGCTTTCTTCCCATACAGCATCCTAGTCCATCTCTTCTCCAGGAAAGTGATGCACACACACTTGGACATCTACATGATGTAAAAGAAAACATGATTCATCAGAACAGGTCACCTTTTTCCATTGCTCCCTTGTCCAGTTCTGATACTCACGTGCCAATTGTCAGTGCTTTTGGGTGTGGACATGGGTCAGCATGGGACCCCAGACCAGTCTGTGGCTACACAGCCCCATACACAACAAACTATGATGCCCATTTTTTCTGATTTCAACCCCTCAACTTCAGGGACAATATGATTACTTGCTACCTAATATATCACACCGACTTCAGATGCCATTAAAAAAAGATAATCAATGTTGTTGACTTAACCAGTTGTCATCATGTTATGGCTTAGTGTTATACATTACTTACCTCCCCTTTTCTCTCCCACCACTCTGTTTAAGCACAGGGAGCATAGAAAATAATTCACTTCAGATTTCCAGTCGAAATATACACAGGGCTACCACTAGGCAAACTAGGCAGCCACCTAGGGCGCCCTGCTGCCTAGGGGGCGCCGGACACTGGTTTTCCTACTCTCTTCTCTCTGCAGCAAGCAACTAAGTCTCAGCATCAGCATGCAGCCACCCCTCTGATCGCAGATAGTGTCAGAGGCGCAGCGGCGGTGAAGGACTGTGTCTGTGTCCCGACTCCTGAACGAATAGAAGCAAGCAAACATTCATTGATGGGCACTAGTAGGCTGCATTTGATGGGTCCTGGTGAGGCTAAATGTGATGGGCGCTGGTGAGGCTGCATTGATGTGCGCTGGTGAGGCTGCATTGATGTGCGCTGGTGAGGCTGCATTTGATGGGCGCTGGTAGGCTGCATTTGATGGGCGCTGGTGGGCTGCATTGATGGGCACTGGTAGGCTGCATTTGATGGGTGCTGGTAGGTTGCATTGATGGGCGCTGGTGGGCTGCATTTTATGGGTGCTTCGTTAAAAAGGTGGGGTTTACATGGGCAGGGAAAAGGCAGGGCAGGGTGGAGTCAAGGGGGGCGGCAAAATTAGGTTTCGCCTAGGGTGTCAAAAATCCTTGCACCAGCCCTGGGGCTGACTGTCTTCCTGCCCTCATGCAACAGCGCTGGACCAACCACCAACCACCAGCAGAGTAGGTTTTCCACTATGAAAGTAACAGGTATTTCCATCACTCCCAGCAGCTGAACGGAGCAGAGGAATAAAGGACAAGTAAACATATCCTGCTGAGGAGGGATGCGTGTACAGAGTACAGGCTAACTTTAAATGTATTTTTTTTAATATTTTACTGGTGTTCAGCTTTAATAATCATATTTTATTTGTTACAGATATTTCCATCACTCCCAGCAGCTGAACGGAGCAGAGGAATAAAGGACAAGTAAACATATCCTGCTGAGGAGGGATGCGTGTACAGAGTACAGGCTAACTTTAAATGTATTTTTTTTTTTATATTTTACTGGTGTTCAGCTTTAATAATCATATTTTATTTTGTGGCTAAATGATATACAAGAAGTACCGGTACATGGTGTAGTTTAAATGGAACTTTTAATATTTTCTTACCTATGTTATTTTAAGGACCAAAAATTTTTGAAAACGCCAGGTAGAACATTTATGTATTTATGTATGCTGAAGAGCAGCTCTCTTGTTTAGCAGGACAGATCTTCTGGATTAGTCAGTTACACACAGGCTGGAAGAAGGAAGGATTTCTATTTTGTTATAATATGGTATGCAAATGAGTGTCTTAAAAGCTCCCTGCTAATATAGTAAATATATAGAGTATGACATACAGTATATACTATATGTAAAACAAGATTAACAGTGGTTTATAAAGTAAAAAAATTAATAAAATACCTACATTTTTTTTCACTTTACCTTTAACCCATAATACAATTTTTTTGTTTTGCAAATATGCATTCCAGCTATATGTGTTATCCAATATAATAATACCAAGCCTTGATAGATTTTGTAAAAATATAGGTTTCCTTGTGCTTTCACAATAGTATTTGATGCATTCTGTGAAACTGTTCATGCGATTTATAAATTGAGAAATCAATAACTCAGCGCTGGCATTATTAAGAGTGTAAAAGAATTCACAGGCCAGAACCCTTTACAAAGGCTTGTCTAGGATGTCACGAGGGACTTTAGGTAATTAGCAGCAGCAGAAAGCATTTAATAGCTAACAGGTTATTTCTTTAAAAAAAAATCCTATACGCACACATTTATGTGTTACAATGTTAATTCTACCTGATATCAATACCATCTTATGAAGATTAATTGAATGCCGGGAACAACTATATCTTGCCTAATAAGGGGCATAAACACAACTATGCCACTGTGAAAATCAATCTTATTGTTAAGACAGCGGTTGCAAGGACGAAATGCGCTGAGCTTATTAATCAGCATTGATTGTTCGCGGGGCAGCCACCAATGTAATTAACACTTTTGCTAGAAGAAATCACTTTCACAGCATGGACATGTCACTCATAAGCTGTTGCTGATGCATTACCAATACTGTCTATGCTCTGCTTCATGTAATTAGGTTGATCTGCACAAACAAGATTTTTGGCCAATGGCTAACGTCCAGAGGGAATACCCACAGATCAGCTGTAACTGGATGAGACTGGCAAAAGAGGCATAAACAATGTAAATAGGATTTACAGTTGTCCATAACATTGGTTGAATTGTTTCTGACTTAGTAATGGTCAATATATATGTGTAGTTTCTTCAAACTTCACAAAGCCTCAATGTGGTGTTGGAGGATAACTCCAAATATAGTGCCTGTGTCTAAGTTCTCACTAAACATAAACCAATTTTAAAGAAACAACAGCCCTCTTTCTGTAAAAACACTGTTTTTAGCATTCGTATATTTCTATCGCTCACTCATACATAACAGAATTTATAATTCCAGTACCCCTGTATGGCTACTCTTCCTCTCCTTTCATGGCATTGATGTCAACAAATGCATCAAACATGACCTCCCTTGATTTCCTTCCAACATTATTGGGCTTGTCTCTTTGCGGGACAAAATTATGCTGTTTTGCATGTATCCATTATTTAAATACAAATTCTCAAAGATAATATCCAAAGCAAGGGTGCTTAGTATAGGTCACATGATTCCCTTTCTTTCCCTCCTGGGCTTTGCTGTGAGACAAGCCTTTAGCCATGTACTGAAAAACGAATCACTGAGTTTTTAATTGAAAGTATAGACAGCGCCTGCTTCTCCTTAACACTAATTTCTCTTATAAATGTACCCAGTCGGTATACTTATAAACACTATTAACCTAGGATAATGGGATCAAACATCTGACTATGTATCAACATAATTGATCCATTACTAACATAAATGCATGATTTGTGTGAACCAAATAACCATTATTAAAAAAAGTTCAAATAATTGATAAAAAGTGACAATAATTGTAAATTAAAAGTGACACTAATACAATTAATTAAAGTGCATAAAGTGATGTAAGTGCAAAATAGTCCTTTTCTTTGTGCAAGAAAGTGCTATTGTGCTCCGTGTCCCAATGGAGTTAATGATCCTCCTCCTAGGGATGGTGTAAAATTCCAAACTCACCAGATGGGTTGGACTCCTTTGCCTTACAGCACAAAAGTCAGATGTGCCTGTAGGCCATTTGTTGGGGACCAAACCCAATGTTGTCTGGTTGCTTTCGGTATCTCCTCTGTGGTGGATATCCTCCAATTATGGCTCCGGAACTTCAGGGGTAAATCATTTGCAGCACGTAATAAAGGAAAGAGAGAGCTCCTCATAGAGTAAATTCCTATGGTTTATTTGTTAAAAACAGCATCCAAAATATAAAAAACTGTCATGTTCACAGAGCCGGCATCACTATTAGAACCCACGTGCAATTGTGGAGACGTATCTATTTAGCACCATACATGCGTTACACTCTCCTGGCTGGAAGTGACAATAAAGAGAGTCATCTTGATGCGTTTCGTCATCGCTGTCACAAGCCTTTTGGCAACGTTGCATTTCAATGACGAAACGTGTCAAGCTGACTCTCTTTAATGTCACTTCCGGCCGGGAGAGTGGAACGCATGTACATTGCTGAATAGATACCACGTCTCCACAATTGCACAGGCCGAGGATTCTAATAGCGATGCCGGTTCTATCAACATGACAGTTTTTTATATTTTGTAAGCTGTTTTTAACAAATAAACCCGAGAATTTTACTCTGAAAAGCTCTCTCTTTCCTTTATTACGTGCTGCAAATGATTTACCCCTGAAGTACCAGAGCCATAATTGGAGGATATCCACCACAGAGGAGATACCGGAAGGAACCAGTGGTTACAGCATTGGGTTTGGTCCCCAACAAATGACCTACAGGCACGTCTGACTCTTTTTGCTGTGAGGCAAAGAAGTCCAACCCATCTGGGGAGTTTGGAATTTTACACCATCCCTAGGAGAAGAATCACTAACTCCATTGGGACACGGAGTAGCATAGCACTTTCTTGCACAAAGAAAAGGACTATTTTGCACTTACATCACTTTATGCCCTTTAATTAATTGCATTAGTGTCACTTTTAATTTACAATTATTGTCACTTTTTATCAATTAATTTATTATTTGAATTTTTTTTAATAATGGTTATTTGCTTCACACAAATCATGTATTTATGTTAGTAATGGATCAATTATGTTGTATCCCATTATCCTAGTTTAATAGTGTGTATAAGTATACCGACTGGGTACTTTTATAAGAGGAATTAGTGTTAAGGAGGAGCAGGCGCTGTCTATACTTTTAATTATATTTACCTTGCCCCATTAGTGGGGTTAATACTGGACAGCAGCGGCTTAAACACATTTGTTATTTAATCACCAAGGCTCGAGTGTCTCCCTACAATAATCACTGAGTTTGTTGGGTTTTCCAGGGGAACGTATGTTGGTACAATATGAGGTAAAGCACGGTCATGCAAATGCATATTCTACTATGATTGAATCTTGATTTTTCTTTTGCTGGACACCAACACTTTGCAAAGACAAATAATTAAAAATGTTCCTTGCAGTGATTACTAGATTTTGTAACATGTGTATACTTTTATATACATGGGGGGGGGGGGGGGGGGGGGGGGGGGGGATTCAGTAAGACTGCTGCCACTTTTCTGGCATTAATCTCTCATGTTAACTTATTACGCCAAATTCATGAATTACTTGCAATACTTTTGGGTCTGACAGTGACTTGTGCACCAAATTCATGTAGATTTAAAATGTGCCACTTTTACCTTGTGTCACACTGATTGTGCACTTTTACATATGGCACGTTCAATGCAACCCAATGTAAAAGTTGAGTTAATTAAGACCAACTCTCTTTTGGCGTAAAGAGAGAAAAACTGTCTCCGACAAATTTAGCGAAAGTTTCTTATGCATTCTAAAAGGGGTGCAGCATGAGCCAAATTCAAGTACAAGTTCTAGACAGGTATATGTATTTGCAGCATTCTTAACCACTTTTTGAATACATGAGAAACACTTTCACAAAATCTGCCTGTGCCGGTCTTTATACACTTCAGGAGTGGTGTTTTAAATATATTTTTGTGTGTTTTGCTCAGAACTCCAAAATCTGTTTCATTTTATTTAGGTGAATGGTAAATGTTTGATATGGAAATTTTTATATTTACTACTTGTTCTTACCTAAACCTTGTGGACAGGGAGGTGTCCCAATACTTTTGGTAATATAGTTATGTATGTATATATATATATATATATATATATATATACATACATATATCCCAAAAATTATTGTACTGTCCATTTATTTTTTGTTAGTCTTAGGGGCCGTACACACAGGTCGAATATCGGGGGTATTGGCCAGTTTAATAGAAGCCGGCTGACATTCGGCCCTTGTGTACGGCAGCTGGTCCGACACAAGATGTTTGGCCAGCTTCTGTTGAAGGAGCGTGACCAAAAAAGGTCTGCCTATTGGCATCCGCTTACTGGTGTGTTCTGTCAAAACACAATAGCTTAGCGGAGGAGATCTCTGTGCTAACTTTTAGTGCAAAAATCTTTGCCAACAAAAGCATCAGGCAAACAGTGTAGTGTACCATTAAAATACATTCATATGAACTTCTGCCAAATGATTTTTAATTCTGTTCAGCCAGTCATATGAGTCCTCCACCACTACCATACTGCACAGACAGGCAGCATACACCACTATCTTCTGGTTCAGCTTTCCAGTTTATTGTGTTGTCTTTCTGCCTTCAGCCTGCCCTTTGGAAAATCAATCAGCGTCATTACACCAGTACACAGGAAGGTGTCCAGGAAGTTGTAAAATTGAACCAGGAAACAATAGAATTATCTCACTGTCTATGGAGTGTGGCTGGGTGGATTACAAACTCTTTGGTATGGGTGCATAAGATAGCAGGAGATACATGTTCTGCATGTATACCAGCTGTACATAAAATCAGTTTTTTAGGCCTAATTGAAGCCTAACATTTTGTACTGTTTATGCAGTCAGGCTGCATAACAACTAAGGATAATGGAGTTCTTTTTTTATTTTTACAATGCGCGTGTGATTTATACTATAAAAGCTTTCCTAAGTCAGAAGCACAATGGAGAACAGGACCACTGCTCTCACACAAAGAGCAGCAGTCTGACACCCCCCTGCACAGTGCACTAACAATGCTGCTCAAGGAGAACAAGCATTGTGGATTGGAGTGCTGTACAAGAAGAGTGGCAGGTCAACAAAGACCCGGACCAATGTGCTCTCTGTGAAAAGAGTGGTCTGGTTCTTCTTTTTTTTAATTCAGATTTTATTTTTGAAATTTTTAATAACAAATAAACAACAACAAAAACCATGGTCGAATCACCATTCCAAACAGTATCAATACATTTGATACAACAACATCTAATTTTCCCATGATATTCATAGATACTCAAAATGATAAATAGTCAGAAATATTCTGAAATTTTCAGAAATACTACAGAGCAGATAGTGTATAAATCTTTTACAGGCCCCCTCTCCAAAAAAAAAAAAAAAACACACCCAATGTTTAGCAAAGATTTAAAGTAAAATTAGAACATGATGCATGTGACAGACCTAGCCGGGACAGAGGCTGTTGGAGGGGACTGAATGCGAGCCTATTGCCTTGTGATTACGGGCCCTGGCATTTGGGGGAATGGTGCTCTTTGTGAGCTGTATGCCTGGGGACCGCTCAGCTGGTTTTTCTTGGATTTAGGTCCATGCTGGCCCCCCCAAGACACATAGACTGGATATATATGTATATATAATGTGTCTTGTCCCAGCCATTATGGGACACACACTGTCAGATGCTAACCCAGCCAGCCTGCCTGTTGCCTTGTGTAATGTAGATGAGGCTGGTCTGGCTTGTAAGGAGTATTCCACACAATGTTGTTGTGCTAATCAGCCCTGTGTTAATGTTTATGGTAATGTCTGTTGAATAGTCATTCAAACGAGCTAGGAGCCTTAAAGTCCTACCCTGAAAAGTCTTCTCTCAGTCAACTAGTCTGGGTCAATGATTAAGATAATTAGCTCATGCTAATTAGGTTAGGTGTGAGTCATCTGGCTGTATAAAATTGTGTGACAAGTCAAATAAAGAAATTCCTGATGTACCCTACACTGGTCTTGTCTGGTGACTGGGTGAGCTAAGGGGTCTTGGATTGTGTGGTACCGGACAGAGGAAGCATTTACGGCGGACATCTTGGGTACGAGGTCCGTCACAATGCACCAATCCATTTTCTCCAGATCCTTTCAAACTTCCAAAAAATGTTGCGTTGAACGTTGTATGTTTTCAAACATTACATATTTATCCATTTCCCAAATTCTCTGTCTGGCTCTTCAGTATGATGCCGATACAGACTAGCTTTTTCAGTACATACCACTAATTGTAAAAAAAAATAATAAAATAAATGCCTTATATAAAAATGTGGCTTACATTGGATTTAAATGATTTCTAATAAATACATAGCTGCATTAAAATGTGTATCTGGCTGGAGTTTAGCTTTAACAGTTACCAAGTTTTAGAAGGTACACAGCACAGAAAACATTAGGCTGATGTGTCTGCTATGATCAGTTATGGTTTTAGCCAGCAGGGGGCTCTATTGTGTGAAATATTTTATGTTGAAAAGGCACACAAATGTACATACAGATGATGAAATTCACATCAAACAATATTTTCAGACCAATGGTACTGAAAATACACAAGTGTTTCCTTTAACTGTACATCTGTAACATATTCACCCACTATTTACAGCTGAGTTTTATTTACAGTTCAATTTACAATATTCAGCACACACAGAAAAGAGAGAGATGTGGCCTTTATATTTCACAGAGGAAAAAATATGTGGCTTTTAATTTTGTCAGCTGGCATTTTACAGGGCATTCAGCATATTGCAACCAATATGCTCACTAAAAGCTTTATAACTTTTATCAGCAGGTCCATTTATTTGAGTTCTCTCACTATCTGTCTGGATTCATTCTCACTTGGCACTTTCTCTATTTTGCAAGGCTTCATTCTTGCCTTGTCCCAAAAATAAAAACATTTGCTTTCCTAAATTCTTTGGATGGCTGTTAAAACCATGTTTAATATTTACCAATGCAGAGTAATATACAGTGCCTGGAAAAAGTATTCATACCCCTGACATTTTCCACATTTTGCCAAAAACATAAATGTATTTTATTTGCATTTTATGTGATAAACCAACACAAAGTGGCACATAATTGTGACGTGGAAGGAAAATAATAAATATATATATATATATATATATATATATATATAAAGTGTGGCGTGCATTTGTATTCAGCCCCCCTGAGTCAATACTTTGTAGAACCACCTTCTGCTGCAATTATAGCTGCAAGTCTTTTTGGGTATGTCTCTACCAGCTTTGCACATCTTATATTCTTCTTTGCAAAATAGCTAAAACTCTGTCAGATTGGATGGAGCGTGTCTGTGAACAGCAATTTTCAAGTCTTGCCACATATTCTCAATTGGATTTAGGTCTGGACTTTGACTGGACCAAACACATGAATATGATTTGATCTAAACCATTCCATTGTAGCTCTGGCTGTATGTTTAGGGTTGTTATCCTGCTGGAAGGTGAACCTCCGCCCCAGTCACAAGTCTTTTGCAGACTCTAATGCGGCGTACACATGGTCGGAATTTCCGATGGAAACAGTCCGATGGGAGCTTTTCAACTGATTTTCCGACCGTGTGTATGCCCATCGGTCTTTTTCTGTCGGAATTTCCGACGGACTTTGGATTGAGAACCTGTTCTCAATTTTTCCGACGGAAAACCTTTCTATCGGATTTTCCGATCGTGTGTATGCAATTCCGACACGCAAAATTCCGACGCATGCTCGGAAACAATTCGACGCATGCTCAGAAGCATTAAACTTCCCTTCTATAGTGCTGTCGAACGTGTTTTATGCCGCTGTGTTACAGACCGTCGGAATTTGGTGTGACCGTGTGTAGGCAAGACAGTTTGAGCGAAATTCCGTCGGAATTCCGACGGGAAAACCATCAGAGCTTTTTCCGACGAGAATTCCGACCGTGTGTACGCGGCATTACAGATTTTGTTCTAAGATTGCCAAGTACTTGGCTCCATCCATCTTCCCAACAACTCTGACCAGCTTCCCTGTCCCTGCCAAAGAAAAGCATCCTGCTTCCACCACCATGTTTTACGGTGGGGATGGTGTGTTCTGCCACGTGTTTGCTGTGTCCCCCACATGGCTTCTTGTAAACTGCAAGGGGACTTCTTATGGCTTTCTTTCAACAATAGCTTTCTTCTTGCTACTCTTCCATAAAGGCCAGATTTGTGGAGTGCACGACTAATAGTTGTCCTGTGGACAGATTCTTCCACCTGAGCTGTGGATCTCTGCAGCTCCTCCAGAGTTACCATGGGCCTCTTTGCTGCTTCTCTGATTAATGCTCTCCTTGCCCGGACCATCAGTTTAGGTGGACGGCCATATCTTGGTAGATTTGCAGTTGTGCCATACTCTTTTCGTTTTCGGATGTTGGACTGAACAGTACTCCGTGAGATGTTCAAAGCTTGGGATATTTTTTTATAACCTAACCCTGCTTTAAACTTCTCCACAACTTTATCCCTGACCTGTCTGGCATGTTCCTTGGCATTCATGATGCTGTTTGTTCACTAAGATTCTCTAACAAACCCCTGAGGGGTTCACAGAACAGCTGTATTTATACTGAGATTAAATTACACACAGTACATTTCCCAAAATGCCTAGGGAGAGCATGCAGAGCAAGGAGGACTCGAAGGAGAAGAAAAAGAACCAAGAGCCTGGGTGGAGTGGGAGACACAGGTGGATAGACAGAGGCTGCGACACAGGTTGTAGAGTGTGCTGCAGACCGAGACTGGAAGCAAAAAAGCATCTCTGGGTGGCTGTGGAGAGAAAGGTCACTGAACACAGGCATAGGGCCCCAAGCGTCACATATGCCTGTGTGAACTGAGTTGCTTCTGGGAGACCAGGTTCCAGATCTGCCTACTGTGGTCTGTTACTGGATCAAGAGAAGGGACTGAGACCAGTGTTGACCCATCCTGCTGTGTGTTGCTTGGTGTGAGAACTGAGGAGCTTCCAATTCCCTTCTGAGAGTTCTGGCCCCCAGGACTTGTGTGCAGAGAGATAAGTGTGAACTCTGAGAGAAGGTACTGTGTGGTGTGACTGCTATGGACTCCAGGGAGGGAGAAGGCTGCAGTTTAATTCATCACTGCCTTGAATAGGAAGCTCTGTACATGCAGCCTGACCCCTCACTGGGCTTCATAAAGATGCTTTGAAATCATTAAGAGTGGTGAGAGGCCTTTTGGCCACCTGTTTAATACTGACCCTGCTGATGTTATTGCTGTTCAAAACTGTTGCCTGTGGAGAGAGTAGGCCTTGCACCCTTTATTTATTTATTTTATTGAAATATAAATACTAACTCGTGACAGAGTAAGAGCTCCAGGGCCCTAGCACTGGCTAACTGTACTTAAACCCACTGGCCATTGGTTTAGATAGTGTTTCTTTAACTCTGTCAGGTCAATTAAATAGTTTGATGTTCTTTAAAACAGATTTGTATATTGTCCTCCTTGCAGAGCTTTTGCGTATTTATTAAAGCCCTTTAAAAAATTCTACAGGTTGCATATTTTGCGTTACAGAGGAGGTCTAGGGCTAGAATTATTGCGCTCACTTTACTGATCAGAAATTACAGTGGCTGCAGATTGAAAAGGAAAGGTCATTTTTAATATCATTCACTTACAATATGATTAGTGTCACAATTATATGTGCTATATTATTTTTTCTTTATTTGCTATTTTTCCCCCACGAAAGTGGAGTTACACTTTAATGCTTCCAACATTCTTTGGTCTTTGGAGGTGAGTTTAGGTGGATCAACACTGTAGTGGATCATATACGAGGTATGTCTATTAAATAACGAGACTGGGATCCCACCTAGTAAACAAAGCAGTCAGAACTGGTTTTTAATGCATGCGTGGTGACCTTGAACATAATTGAACCTGCATGACAAGCAGCAACACTCTTTGACATTCAGTTGATTGTGAGTCGCCATTTAGTTTGGTTGTGTTTTCTGTAGTGTGCCGAATAAATGCTAAGTTTAAAAGTTGAACGTGTCAATTTGAAATTTTTTGTAAAATTGCACAAAACACCAACAGAATGTTTTCAAATCCTTACTCGATATCAAGGGTGTCATTTTGAAAGAATGGGTTCCAGAAGGCACAACAGTTAACCAGCATTATTATAAGGAAGTTTTAATAAAGCTGAAAAAACAGCCGCAACTGTGGGAAAATGGTTTCATTCTTCACCAGGACAATGCGCCTGCTCATATAGCATTTTCTGTGAAGCAGTTTTTGACCACAAGCATATTACTACACTTGAACATCCTCCATAGTTGCCCAATTTAGCACCATGCAACTTTTATCTAATGCACCGTACACAAGGTCGGAAATTCCGATGACCAAATCCGTCGGATCATTTCCGTCGGATTTTGTCTGAAGGTGGTGTTGCGTACACACGGTTGGGCAACGTTGTCGGAATTTCCGGTCGTCAAGAACGCCGTGACGTAAGCCGTGTACGACGGGACTATAAAAGGGAAGTTCAGCACCACGTCCGACACCCTTTGG
This sequence comes from Lithobates sylvaticus, assembly GCA_028564925.1. Taxonomy (NCBI): domain Eukaryota; kingdom Metazoa; phylum Chordata; class Amphibia; order Anura; family Ranidae; genus Lithobates; species Lithobates sylvaticus. Next base: position 356,001,637 of record CM053026.1, on the reverse strand, counting down.
GCTCCTTCTGCTGATTTTGTGTTTATCGCGTGTTAGTAGAGGTTAGGTTAGAGACGATTCGCACTTTTCAGACCGGGATCGGGACGTTTCTGGCTCTGGGCTTTCCTTGTTCTCCTCCTCGTTACTGTAATAATCAGTGCGCACCTGCTGTGTCTCTGCCATGTGCTCTCCCCACTGCGCCGAAAGAGATGGGGTGGGGAATAGACTAGAAAGATCGTCAGGGGCAGGCCGAGTTTGACGCATGCGCACTGTATATAAAACGTCACACGCGTGTGTCGTACGTACGAGCTGTGAGCAGAGGGAGAGAGTTGATGCGACGATCGCTATAACGAAGGTACAATTTGAACTTGGTACATCACTAGCCTAGACTGCTTCTACATTGAGGCTTATATTGGGAGAAGATTATGAGAGTTTAGCCTGACATTATTTTGAGTTTGTCTGGTGTTGTGTCTTGCAGAGAATATGAATATGGAGGGGTTTAACGACCATAGCTTCCTCCCCCTGTTCATTGACAAGTTCAGGGAGATGCCCTGTTTGTGGCAAGCTAAACATCCCCACTACAGCAACAAAATAAAGAGGCAGGCAGCTGTCGTGTACCTGGTAGGAGTCTGAAATGACGAGGTCGGTCTCTCTTGTATCTCCGGCCCCAGCCCCACTGGAGGTGCAACAGATGGTAGCTAGGGTCAGGGCGAACACCAGTGCCTGTAGGTGTTGCGTGCAGAACTTGTAAGTAGAGTTGCAGGCTTGGTGGTGAAGGTAAGGCATCCGGTGAAGAGCTGGACCCGAGGAAGCTGGGATGATGGTCAGCCAGCACAGGCACTCGGAGACAGCGTGGAGCCAAGCAGGAGGCAGAAGCAAGGTCACAGGGATAGCCGAGTTCAGCAACAAGCGGACAGCGACGTAACAAGGTATAAGCAGAAGCAACGTCAGAAGGGAAGCCGGGATCAGGAACCAGTAGTCAGAGTAATCAGAGTCCAAAGCAGAGTGGAGGTAAGCCAAGTTCAGCAGCGGGAATCAAGCCGGGTATAAACAGGGTTCAGAATATCAGGGCACAGCTGAAGACCAGTCAGCACCTTCCAGAAGTCAGAGCATCCTTTAAATAGGCCGTCTGGCGCCAATTTCCGCTCGTGCGCATTGGTGCACACTCGTGCATGCATTGGTGCGCACTCGTGCGCGCGCATGCGCATTGGTGCTCGTGGAATTACTCTGCTGCCCTTGATTGCGCACATTGGTGCACATAGAATTTTGCCGTTGCCTGTAAGCGTGCGCATGCGCACATTTGCGCACCTGGCGCATATTAACAGTTCTCTTACAGCAGCGATGGAGAAACTGCTGGAGTTTGTGAAGCCATTGATCACCAGGGCAAACATCGACAAGTTAAAAACGAAAATTGGTGGCCTGAGGAGTACTTATCTGAGGGAGCGTAAGAAGGTGCTGGAGTCCCAGAGATCTAGAGCTGGAACAGATGAACTTTATGTCCCCAAGCTGTGGTACTATGAGAGGCTCCATTTTCTGTCAGACCAGACTGAGGTCAGGAAATCCCTCTCTACTCTTCCTTCCACGCTTCCCTCTACGCTGCATTCCACCCCTGCTGAGGCTTCCGACGCCCAACCTGGGCCTTCCAGTCAGGAAGATGTGGAGGAGCCCAGCTTGAGCCAGGTATAGTATTGTTCGACATATTTTTGGAGTAAAAATTAATGATGTTAACTTGATTTTTAAGCACTAATTGCTTATTTTCAAAAGTGTTTTACATATCAATAGACAGTAGTGTTCAAGAGATTTTGGCCAAGAATGGAAACTGCTGGGCTCAGAATTATAGTCTTTTCTATTTGTTAACTATTTGCAACAGTCAAGAGCTGAAAATTGTGTGTCTTTGATGAACCAATAACTAAAACTATGTCCCTTTTTCATACATAGGTAGACCTCAGCCAGGAGGAGGGCATGGAATGTGGCAGCCAGTAGGTGGCTGTGGAATGTGGCAGCCAGGAGGAGGCAGGGGTAAGTGGCAGCCAAGATGTGGGCAGGCCTAGGAGCCTGACTCGATCCCAAGTCCCTCCCCTCCGCCTTCTATACAAAAGGCCCAGAAAGGGGGGAACGTGGAGTAGTCAGCGCTCCGGCTGATTGGGGAGGCTTCTTCGGGCCTCAAAGCAACCCCCACATATCAAGAGGCCTTTGCCGCCTTGGCTGCCAGCAAACTTACCCAAATGGAGGAGGGGCAACGCCTCATGTGTGAGGAGGTCATTGTAAAAACACTAAATAAGGGGTTGTTGGGCCAAACACACATGTGTGATTTGGACCATGCTCCTCCTCCTCCTCCTTCTGCCACACCTCCAGCACCACAGCCACAGTCTGGAAGGAAGCGTGCAAGGAAGATCAGAGAGTGATGACCTGGATTCAGTCTGGTCTGAGAGAAGATGCAGCCTCTTGTATGACCACAGCCTGGGGACATAGATGTCATCTGCTGCAGTTCCGGATCTCTTGGAGTTCTGGACCAGATTGTACTCCCTTAGATATGTACTCCTCAGGCCACCAATTTTTGAGTTTAAAAAATTGATGTCTGCCCTGGGGGCCAAAGGCTTCGCAAATTTCCCTAGTTTCTCCAGCGCTGCCTCCCTCTTTATTTGTTGCTTGCCTATGTGTTTTACTTCAAAAAGGACAGTTTATTTGTGAGTAGGCAGGTACATTTCTAAAATAGAAAGAAGGGACAACAACACCAAACAACCTCCTAGAGATTAAAAAAAAAAAATGATAATAATGGTGTTGGGGTAAGTTGAGACACACAAAACACACCAAAAAAATTACGAAGATGAGCAAAATGACAAATAAAGGAGATCATGATTAAAAAAGCAACCACTAAATTTAAAAAAATATATAAAAAATTCTGGAGATCTGACGAATAAAAATTTTCTAGTCATGAAATCAGGAAAAAGAATAAAGAAATAAGCTTTGTAGAAGTCAGTGTGAATATGATCAGCTAAAAAACGTCATTCTTCTTGCATTGTAAAGAAAAAGAGAATGCGCTGCATTAAACAAATTTTAACATTGCAGCGTGACGAATGTGCTCTATCGTTTACGAACGCTAGTTTTACCTGACCAAGCGCTTCTGTCTCAGAATTTCTTCTGAGAATGCTTGACACTTTGTCCGTCGGACTAGGCTACACACGATCGGAATTGGTGTGATCGGATTTTGTTGTCGTAAAATATGAGATCCACCTCTCAAACTTTGTCCGTCGGAAATTCAGACGGAAAAAGTCCGTTGGAGCCCACACGCGGCTGGATTTTCCCACAACATGGTCCGATCGGACATTTTCTGTCAGAATTTCTGACCGTGTGTACGGGGCATTAGAAGAAAACGGCGGATGTGTTGAAACAGCTGACAGAAATTGATTTTTTCTATGCCTTTGACCAGTGGAAAACAAGACTGCAGCAATGTATTAGTGCAAATGGGGAATATATTGAAGGGAACAAGCATTACATTTGTAATACATATAAATAAAGGTGAAAAAAAAAGAACTATCTCCTGCCTTAATATAGGAGGCCTAGCAGATCCTAGCTCCCCATTTCTGTAGATATGTGAACTTCTAAGGTATGGATAATCAAAACACCCTAAATCTTAACATCCAAAGGATACCCCTTACTCCTCTCTTGGATCCACATGGATCAGGTGGACTTTGTCCCAGGCAGAAAGGAGCACGAACATGCTTAGGATCTCTCCCTGCTTCATGCAGCCTTAAGTCACCAGTTCTACACCTCTATACAGACACAGAAAAAGCATTTGACATACCTTATCCCCTCTTGGTTTAGATCCTAAAATGATGTGGATTTCAACCTATTTAAAGTGGTTGTAAACCCTTACAACATACTTTTTGCTACAGGTAAGCCTATAATAAGGCTTACCTGTAGCTAACCTGGATATCTCCTAAACCTGAATGGTTTAGAAGATAACCCCTGTATTTGGCACAAGTATGTGCCCTGTATCGGCAAATGCGCACTGAAGCAAACTGAAGCAACGGAACGTGAGTGAGTGAGTGTGCCGTTACCAGCGGCTCGTGCGCGCATGCGCTGGAGTGACGTCATCACGGCTTCGGCCAATCACAGCGCCGGAGCCCACGATACCCAGAAGTAAATCTGCTAGGGTTTGCATCAACGAGACTTTCTACCAACCCTTCCAATTATACATTGGAACCTTGCAGGGATGCCTCTTATGCCCGCTCCTGGTTGTCCTCTCACCAAAGTCCTTGCTTCACACAATTTCCTTAAGCCAAGGTATTCAAAGCATTTCAACTGGCTCACAAGAACATAAGATTGCTGCATATGCATATGACCTCTTATTTTATGGGAAAAACTCAGAACTATCCCTCTGAATTATTCTCCAAAAGCTAAAACAATATGTAGAACTCCCAAATCTCAAAGTATTTTTGGCTACATCAAAAATACTAAATATACTTTAATCCAGGGCTCAAAATTTCAAAGTCCTGAGCTACTAGCCAGGCCTCAAGGTTTACTCACCACCAGTTGCCCCACCCAACCCCTACCATGCCCCGCCCCTAAACCCGCCCTCATAAATTATCTCATTAAATGACACCTTTAATGTTTTATGCAATTAAGTTTTCAAAATATTAACAACTTTATCCATGCCTGCCAATGCAGCCTGTGTCCCCCATGTGCAGCCTGTGTCCCCCCCCATGTGCAGCCTGTGTCCCCCCCCCCCCCCCCCATGTGCAGCCTGTGTCCCCCCTATGTGCAGCCTGTGTCCCACCCCATGTGCAGCCTTTGTCCCCCCATGTGCAGCCTGTGCCCCCCCATGTGCAGCCTGTGTCCCCCCATGTGCAGCCTGTGTCCCCCCCATGTGCAGCCTGTGCCCCCCCTCCATGGTGCTGCCTGTGTGCCCCCATGGTGCTGCCTCTGTCCCCCCATGGTGCTGCCTGTGTCCCCCTCCATGGTGCTGCCTGTGTCCCCCCATGGTGCTGCCTGTGTCCCCCCTCCATGGTGCTGCCTGTGCCCCCCCATGGTGCTGCCTGTTTCCCCCCTCCATGGTGCTGCGTGTGTCCCTCCATGGTGCTGCCTGTGTCCCTCCATGGTGCTGCCTGTGTCCCCCATGTGCTGCCTACCTGTGGAGGGGAAGAGAGGAGAGCCGCCACTGGGAGATCACAGAAGGGAACATCATAGCTTTCGTTTCATAAGCTGTGTGTTCCCCCGCTGCACGCCGTCACATAAGCCCCTCCCCTTGTCCGGGGAACTTTGATACATGTCACCCGTCCTAGGATTGGACGGGTGATCTGTCTATCAAAGTCCCGGGAAAGGGGAGGAGCTTATGTGACGGCGCGCAGCGGGGGAACACACAGTTAATGAAATGAAAGCTATGATGTTCCCTGCTGTGATCTCCCAGTGGCGGCTCTCCTCTCTTCTCCTCGCCAGCCCTCAAAAATCACTCGCAAAATTCGAGTGTGCGAGTGTAATTTTTGAGGGCTGCTTTAATCTATACATTTGTCTCAGGAGGCTAGTAGGCCAGCCACCTCTTCCCATTCATCTGGCAAAAAAGGAGTCTATGCTATCTAGGTATCGTGCTAACACCCATCATAAAAAGGAAGTTAACCATCTCTAAAATAAAAAATAAAAAAACACCCTGCAGGACAAAGCATAGCATACTTGCTCATTATGAATTACTTACCTGAGATCGAAGCCCCCGAAGCGACCCTCGTCCATGTCCTCCGTCGCCGCCATGATACCTGGAGTGACTTCCGGGTATCGCTGCTCCGGCGCTGTGACTGGCCGGAGCAGCGATGATGCATGCACGTGGGAGCCGTCAGTGACGGCATGATCGCCTTCACTAACGGCACACTCAGTGCACCTGCGCCGCTGTCTACGGCGCGCATACGAATGTCTGTCCCCGTTTTTAGGAAAACCTACATGGTTAAGAAGATATTTCTTGCACCTACAGGTAAGCCTTAACCTAGGCTTACCTGTAGGTTAAAGTGGTCTGTAAGGGTTTACAACCACTTTAATGGATCTGTGTCAACAGAACAGAACTTTGCTAAATGACATTAAATCAAATCTTAACACAATCTCCAACACATTCTTATCATGACTCAACAGAAAAAGTGTCATTAAAATTACAATTTTGCCAAAAGCTCTATTTATCTTTTGATTGCTACCCATCCATGAGTCTGGCCTAATTTAAGATCTTACAAAATTTGATTTCTAAATTTGTCTTCTCGATGCATTAAAGTGCCTCATCCCTCAGCACTGGAGATCTTCCTGTTCTTCTACTATGAGGAAATGGATTAAGACAGGAGATAGAATCCTTCTCAAGGAGAAAACTACACACATTCGGAAAAAAAATGTGCAACAAGTTCTATAATATACAATCAAAAGGGAGTTTGGGACTTTAGATGAAACGGTTGAGAATGCGGGGGTAGGAGTAAAGTAATTTTAATTGATCACAGATATATAACACGCATTGAGGGTTCCCTCCCCTCCTCCCCACCAGGGGGTCGGGTGGACGGCCCCTTGCGTGTCGGCGCCACGGTCCCTGCGCTGTGCGCATGACGTCGGTCTGACGTCATTGCGCTGACGCTGGGAATACCCACTACGTGGTTCCATGGAGAGGGATGGTTGGCGCCAATCACTGAGCGGCTTGTCAGCTCGGGTGCGGACGCCCCTCCCCCTTACGGGCCCATGCACATGGCGTTGGCGGCGTCACACTACATAGTTCCCAGTTGGAGCGGGCTGTTCATTCGGCCTGGTCCTTCCTGAGATCCCTGCACACCAGCTGTTGCTCTGCTGGGTGTGGCAAGGCATGCAGCAATTCGGGTTAGTGTTCCTCGATCTGGGGTTGTTTCGTTCTGCAGGTTTATTTAACTGCACTTAGTATGCTCTCTTTTTCATAACACTCTATATTATTTATATCTATTTTCACTTTCACTCTCTAGTTTTACACTCACACATACTTTAGTCACTACCATCCCTTATCCTACATAATTTATTCCATCACATACACACTTTGTATATTTTCCTACTCATACTCCTTATTATTTCTTTATATTCAGATACACTGGGTCCAAGGTGTACATACCACCTTTAAAATTCATTATTATTTTCAATATATACATTATATACTATAGATCATTATACCATTTATATGTGTATGTATGTGTATATATACATATGCAATACTCTTTAAGTTATTACTACCTCAAAAAATATATATATATAAGTTATCATTGCTCCAAATACATATATACTTTATGGGTTATTCCAGGTCTATCTATATACATATATACTTTACTTTCAGAATATCCGTTTCTTGTACCCAGACACTAGCACTGCTGTCACATGCAGACCACCCCCACCTCCAGGTGCGCTGTAACATCACCCAATGCTGCTACTGTAGGTCACGCCGCCTCAGCTCCGGCGGTGGAGTCGATACCTCTGACCCACTACATGCCGTTCACTGCATGCCGCACTCACCGCCAGGCTTGGTAAGTGCGTTTGGAAAGTTTTCTTTTAACCTTTTTACCACTCATTATATGAGTGTGGCTCATTATATCTATATTTATACATTTCACAGGAATCTGTCGCATCAGCTCCTGATGAGTGGAAATGCATCCACGAAACGTGTCGAGCTACAATCGATGCTACAGTGATACTTACTACGTCCTGACGATTTTATCAATTTTCTATTTAATATGACTATACCTTATAATGTGACCATTATTATGACTACGAACAGAGGTACCGGGCACGCCGTTTGTGGGACTTGGGGACCACATTATTGTCTCATTTACTTTTATGTATCCATCTTGAATCATGTGTTCATTTATCTATACCTTTGCATTATCATGTCTATTCCTTGTGATTACTACATGTGTATATATATGAATTAACTTTTTTACTGTGTTATATATCTGTGATCAATTAAAATTACTTTACTCCTACCCCCACATTCTCAACCGTTTCATCTAAAGTCCCAAACTCCCTTTTGATTGTACCAAATATAGGGATGGAGGTGCTTTACCGTACCTCATTTAAAGTCCCAAAACTCCCCCCTCTTTTTACCGACTATCGGGATGGAAACGGTTGGGAAATTGGATTAGCAGTGTTCCCCTGTTATCCACGCGTGAGGTTGACCCCCAGGTGTATGCATGTCCCGTTCTGGGATGTGTACACCTGAGTTAGTTAATACTAATATTATACTTTACAATACGGTGTATGTTTTATCAGCCTTAATTAATGACATACAATACACAACATTCCCGGTATATTTCTACGGCCCTATTTGCCCATCCATGCCCATTTCTTCCGGCATGCCTATCACTCTGGCGGTGTTTTGCGTCCTGCGGTGTCAGGGGCAGTCTGTGGCATTTGGGGGTTTATTTCTTCACTGCGGGAGCTGCGACACGCATTGAGGGTTCCCTCCCCTCCTCCCCACCAGGGGGGTCGGGTGCACGGCCCCTTGCGTGTTGGCGCCATGGTCCCTGCGCTGTGCGCATGACGTCGGTCTGACGCCATTGCGCTGACGCTGGGAATACCCACTACGTGGTTCCATGGAGAGGGATGGTTGGCGCCAATCACTGAGCGGCTTGTCAGCTCGGGTGCGGACGCCCCTCCCCCTTACGGGCCCATGCACATGGCGTTGGCGGCGTCACACTACATAGTTCCCAGTTGGAGCGGGCTGTTCATTCGGCCTGGTCCTTCCTGAGATCCCTGCACACCAGCTGTTGCTCTGCTGGGTGTGGCAAGGCATGCAGCAATTCGGGTTAGTGTTCCTCGATCTGGGGTTGTTTCGTTCTGCAGGTTTATTTAACTGCACTTAGTATGCTCTCTTTTTCATAACACTCTATATTATTTATATCTATTTTCACTTTCACTCTCTAGTTTTACACTCACACGTGCTTTAGTCACTACCATCCCTTATCCTACATAATTTATTCCATCACATACACACTTTGTATATTTTCCTACTCATACTCCTTATTATTTCTTTATATTCAGATACACTGGGTCCAAGGTGTACATACCACCTTTAAAATTCATTATTATTTTCAATATATACATTATATACTATAGATCATTATACCATTTATATGTGTATGTATGTGTATATATACATATGCAATACTCTTTAAGTTATTACTACCTCAAAAAATATATATGTATAAGTTATCATTACTCCAAATACATATATACTTTATGGGTTATTCCAGGTCTATCTATATACATATATACTTTACTTTCAGAATATCCGTTTCTTGTACCCAGACACTAGCACTGCTGTCACATGCAGACCACCCCCACCTCCAGGTGCGCTGTAACATCACCCAATGCTGCTACTGTAGGTCACGCCGCCTCAGCTCCGGCGGTGGAGTCGATACCTCTGACCCACTACATGCCGTTCACTGCATGCCGCACTCACCGCCAGGCTTGGTAAGTGCGTTTGGAAAGTTTTCTTTTAACCTTTTTACCACTCATTATATGAGTGTGGCTCATTATATCTATATTTATACATTTCACAGGAATCTGTCGCATCAGCTCCTGATGAGTGGAAATGCATCCACGAAACGCGTCGAGCTACAATCGATGCTACAGTGATACTTACTACGTCCTGATGATTTTATCAATTTTCTATTTAATATGACTATACCTTATAATGTGACCATTATTATGACTACGAACAGAAGTACCGGGCACGCCGTTTGTGGGACTTGGGGACCACCGTATTGTCTCATTTACTTTTATGTATCCATCTTGAATCATGTGTTCATTTATCTATACCTTTGCATTATCATGTCTATTCCTTGTGATTACTACATGTGTATATATATATGAATTTACTTTTTTACTGTGTTATATATCTGTGATCAATTAAAATTACTTTACTCCTACCCCCACATTCTCAACCGTTTCATCTAAAGTCCCAAACTCCCTTTTGATTGTACCAAATATAGGGATGGAGGTGCTTTACCGTACCTCATTTAAAGTCCCAAAACTCCCCCCTCTTTTTACAAGTTCTATAATATCTGCGCCTGCTGGTTAAATTTATAATTGCTGCATAATATACATCTTATATGGCATAGTTCTGGAAAATGCCCAAACTCTTTGTCATAGACGTTTCATGTAACCTCAATATGCAGACTCAAATGTTTGCATTAATTTCATATGTTTTTGTATGAAAATCCTCATACACTGCAGCCTGTCTTTCCCCTCCCCAACTGCTGACTTTTTTCATGTGTCCTGTTATTACCATTTTCTTTCTCCTATGGACATCTAGAGCATATTTTTCATGTTACAGCTCTATATAGCCTTGATATGATGTGTACTCCAATAACATACCCATATGTCCTGATAATGGTCATTCTTCTATCTCTGAAAACCTCCAATAAAAAAAAAGCATAGATAAATAAATGCATAACTATATTTCATAAAAATGTATGTAAATGTCTGTATAGGAGGAAATGGAGCTAGACACCCCAGGCAACAATTTTATCATCATGATCCTGGTCAGTGTTGTCTGTGTTATTCTTCGATTTTAAAGGGAATGCATCATTTTTTTCCAATAATTTTTAGATAAGCATAAAAAAGAGATGGACTTAATATAAATAATCTTATCGATCTCTATAACTGTTTTAAAAGCCCCCTGTTTTTGTATAGTTTGTAACTATATACTGTATATACTGTATATATACAGTATCTCACAAAAGTGAGTTACATCCCTCATGTTTTTGTAAATATATTATTATATCTTTTCATGTGACAACACTGAAGAAATGACACTTTGCTACAATGTAAAGTAGTGAGTGTACAGCTTGTATAACAGTGTAAATTTGCTGTCCCCTCAAAATAACTCAACACACAGTCATTAATGTCTAAACCGCTGGTAACAGTGAGTACACCCCTAAGTGAAAATGTCCAAAGTGTCAATATTTTGTGTGGCCACCATTATTTTCCAGCACTGCCTTAACCCTCTTGGGCATGGAGTTCACCAGAGATTCACAGGTTGCTACTGGAGTCCTCTTCCACTCCTCCATGACAACATCACAGAGCTGGTGGATGTTGGAGACCTTTCGCTCCTCCACCTTTGATCTGCATGCCCCACAGATGCTCAATAGGGTTTAGGTCTGGAGATATGCTTGGCCAGTCCATCACCTTTACCCTCAGCTTCTTTAGCAAGGCAGTGGTTGTCTTGGAGGTGTGTTTGGGGCCATTGGAATACTGCCCTGCGGCCCAGTCTCCGAAAGGAGAGGATCATATTCTGCTTCAGTATTTCACAGTACATGTTGGCATGTTTCCCTCAATGAACTATAGCTCCCCTGTGTCGGCAGTGCTCATGAAGCCCCAGACCATGACACTCCCACCACCAGGCTTGACTGTAGGCAAAACACACTTGTCTTTGTACTCCTCACCTGGTTGCCGCCACACACGCTTGACACCATCTGAACCAAATATGTTTATCTTGGTCTCATCAGATCACAGGACATGGTTCCAGTAATCCATGTCCTTACTCTGCTTGTCTTTAACCGCTTCCCGACCGCCTCCTGCACATATACGTCGGCAGAATGGCACGGCTAGGCAAAACCATGTACAGGTACGTGGCCCTACCTTGCAGGGATGCCTCTTATGCCCGCTCCTGGTTGTCCTCTCACCAAAGTCCTTGCTTCACACAATTTGCTTAAGCCAAGGTATTCAAAGCATTTCAACTGGCTCACAAGAACATAAGATTGCTGCATATGCATATGACCTCTGTAGGCAAAACACACTTGTCTTTGTACTCCTCACCTGGTTGCCGCCACACACGCTTGACACCATCTGAACCAAATATGTTTATCTTGGTCTCATCAGATCACAGGACATGGTTCCAGTAATCCATGTCCTTACTCTGCTTGTCTTTAACCGCTTCCCGACCACCTCCTGCACATATACGTCGGCAGAATGGCACGGCTAGGCAAAACCATGTACAGGTGCGTGGCCCTTTAATTGCCTAGCCGTGGGACGCGCGTGTCGCCGGCCGGGAGCCGGTCGGGACCAGCGGACCCGATCGCCGCTGGTGTCCCGCGATCGGGTCACAGAGCTGAAGAACGGGGAGAGGTCTGTGTAAACAAACCTCTCCCCGCGCTTCCTACTCTGCCTGTCATTGATCCGATGTGTCCGATGTGTCAAAAATGTCCGATGTGTCCGCCATAATGTCGCAGTCACAATAAAAATCGATGATCGCCGCCATTACTAGTAAAAAAAAAATATTAATAAAAATGCTATAAAACTATCCCCTATTTTGTAAACGCTATGACTTTTGCGCAAACCAATCAATAATCGCTAATTGCGATTTTTTTTTACCAAAAATATGTAGAAGAATACGTATCGGCCTAAACTGAGGGAAAAAAATGTTTTTTTATATATTTTTGGGGATATTTATTATAGCAAAAAGCAAAATATATTGCATTTTTTTCAAAATTGTCGCTCTATTTTTGTTTATAGCGCAAAAAATAAAAACCGCAGAGGTGATCAAATACCACCAAAGAAAGCTCTATTTGTGGGAAAAAAAGGACGCCAATTTTGTTTGGTAGCCACACCGCATGACCCCCCAATTGTCAGTTAAAGCGACGCAGTGCCAAATCGCAAAAAGGGGCCTGGTCCTTTGGCTGCCAATTGGTCCGGGGCTGAAGTGGTTAACAAACTGTTTGTGGGCTTTCTTATGCAACATCTTTAGAAGAGCCTTGCAGATCAATTCGATGCAGTGTGCAGCGTATGGTCTGAGCACTGACAGACTGACCCCCCACCCCTTCAACCTCTGCAGCAATGCTGGCAGCACTCATACGTCTATTTCCTAAAGATAACCCCTGGATATGACGCTGAGCACGCGCACTTAACTTATTTGGTCGATGATGGCGAGGCCTGTTTTGAGTGGAACCTGTACTGTTAAACTGTTGTATGGTCTTGGCCACGGTGCTGCAGCTCAGTTTCAGGGTCTTGGCAGTCTTCTTATAACCTAGGCCATCTTTATGTAGAGCAATAAAAACATTTTTTAACTCCTTAGAGAGTTCTTTGCCATGAGGTACCAAATTTAACACACTTGCTCCCCATTCACACCTGAGACCTTGTAACATTAACGATTCACATGACACCAGGGAGGCAAATTGGCTAATTGGCCCCAATTTGGACATTTTCACTTAGGGGTGTACTCACTTTTGTTTCCAGCGGTTTAGACATTAATGGCTGTGTGTTGAGTTATTTTGAGAGGACAGCACATTTACACTGTTATACAAGCTGTACAATCACTACTTTACATTGTAGCAAAGTGTAATTCCTTCAGTGTTGTCACATGAAAAGATATAATAAAATATTTACAAAAATGTGAGGGGTGTACTTACTTTTGTGAGATACTGTGTATGTATATATATAGACATATATATACACACAGACAATGTATTACCAAAGGTATAGGGACACCTGCCTTTACATGCACATGAGCTTTAATGGCATTGCAATCTTAGTCCGTAGGGTTTAATATTGAGTGGGCCCACCCTTTCCAGCTACTGTATAACAGCTTTGTCTCTTCTGGGAAGGCTGTCCACAAGGTTTAGGAGTTTAGGAGTGTGTCTATGGGAATGTTTGACCATTCTTCCAGAAGCACATTTGTGAGGTCAGGCACTGATGTTGGACGAGAAGGCCTGGCTCGCAGTCTACACTCTAGTTCATCCCAAGGGTGTTCTATCAGGTTGAGGTCAGGACTCTGTGCAGGCTAGTCAAGTTTCGCCACCCCAAGCTAGCTCATTAATGTCTTTATGGAGATTGCTTTGTGCACTGGTCCAAATCATTTGGTGGAGGGGGGATTATGGTGTGGGGTTGTTTTACAGGGGTTGGGCTTGGCCCCTTAGTTACAGTGGGAACTCTAAAGGCATCAGCATACCAAGACATTTTGGACGATTTCATGCTCCCAACTTTGTGAGAACAGTTTGGGAATGGCCCCTTCCTGTTACAACATGACTGTGCACCAGTGCACAAAACAAGGTCCATAGAGACATAGATGAGGGAGTTTTAGAACACCTTTGGGATGAATTAGAGCAGAGACTGTGAGCCAGGCTTTCTCATCCACATCAGAGCCTAACCTCACACATGCGCTTCTGGAAGAATGGTCAAACATTCTCATAGACACACTCCTAAATCTTGTGGACAGCCTTCCCAGAAGAGTTAAAGCTGTTATAGCTGCAAAGGGTGGGCTATTAAAGTTCATGTGCGTGTAAAGGCAGGCGTCCCAATACTTTTAGTAATATAGTGTATGTCTTATTAAGTTATTGCTTTTTGTTATACAAAACACGTTTGAGCGATATCACGTCAATTTCTATATCTTACTTTTTCATAAATTACTATCTTAATGTTTTCTTTCTTACGACTATTCAATGTTTACTTTTGACGTCCTATTGACCTATCTTTTTTGTCTATATTTTACTGTATACTTACAACCTTAATAGTTTAATTTTCAAAAATAAATTTGAGACATATCTAGAGGCGTTCATGGTGCTAAAAAGCACATCACAGCAGATTAACAATGTTGGTATCAACCAGGCTTTTTCTTATATCATGACCCGAGTACAGTGTTCCAGTTTTAAGTTAAGTTGAAAATAAGTGAACTGAATTCACTTTAACCACTTGACACCACTTGAGGACCTGAATTCCTGGGAGGCCGTCATATGAGGCCCTGCAGGGCGCGCGTGGAGCACGCTGTGATCACAGAGTCAATGAGACTCGGGTGATCACCGATCCGAGTAAGGGGCGGGTCCCGACCCCTTACCATGTGATCAGCTGTCAGGCAATGACAGCTGATCACATGATCAAAACAAAAGCTCGTGATCATTTTTTTTTCTCCTCACGCTGACAGCGGAGGAGAAAAAAAAAGCCGATCACCGGCTTATCTTAAAGGGACATCGGTCCCAAAAAGGAAGAGGCAATTATGCCTCATTTATACTATGTAACAGTGCCCACAAGTGCCACCAATCAATGCCCACAAGTGACACCTATCAATGTCCACAAGTGACACCTATCAATGCCCACAAGTGACACCTATCAATGCCCACAAGTGCCACCTATCATTGCCCACCAGTGCCACCTATCATTGCCAACCAGTGCCACCTAGAAGTGCTGCCTATCAGTGCCACCTAGAAGTGTCCATCACTGCCACCCATCAGTGCCCATCACTGCCACCTATCGGTGCCCATCAGTGCCGCCTCATCAGCGTACATCAATGACGGACAAAAATTACCAGTTTTTTAAATTTTATAACAAAATAAAAAAGGGTCTTTTTACATTTTAAAAATGAAAAATAAAAAAAAATCGCACAGGTGATCAAATACCACCAAAAGAAAGCTCTATTTGGGGGGAAAAAATGATAAAAATGTAATTTGGGTACAGTGTTGTATAACCGCCCAATTGTCATTCAAAGTGCATCAGCGCTGAAAGCTGAAAATTGGTCTGGATAGGAGGGGGGGGGGGTTAAGTGCCCAGTAAGCAAGTGGTTAAATATCCAGTCATGTAAACAAGCAACTCTGTTTTTGTATAATGCCCTGATCATTGGAGTTTTTGGACATGGACATTGGATTGAATGTTTGAAGGATCACATCTTTACCTTATTTTGTACAATAATAAGTCAGATTTAGTGTGTGCGTTGTACATCTGTTTTATTCTACACAAGTATACAACCTGCAAAACAATTATACAATGCTACTCTTTCAAGACAATGTACAAATGTGGAGTTTTTCTTGCCCAAGCTTGACATTCCAAAGCCTCTACCACCATACTGCTTGAAATAAAATGACTATTACCATAACATACATAAACGTACATAAACGTACTTTGACAGTCTGAGGGCAGAGAATAACACCTGGACTATTTGATCAAAATCTCCTGATAATCACTTGTGACATTTCACATAAAATAAGAGTGGAATTGCCCTTTAGTGGAAATGAATCGTATTGGATTTTAAGTTTTTTTTAAAAAAGATCCTGAAACATGATAAGTCTTGTGTGTTTCTATCTGAAATGTGATTGTTTATTTTTGTGACCATCTGTTATCCTTCTGTTAGATTTTTAACTTCCTGGTGATATCTATGCAGATCGTAATTCATTTCCTTTTCTGACAGCAGAAAATTGTAAATAAATGCAGAGTAAGTCAGCAAACATGAGGCAGGAGATTGTTTGTTGCTATACAGTGACAGACGGTTATAATTCTGGTTCTGTATGCAGCCATACTTTCAAATGAATAAAGTCGTTATAATATCATGCAGACGTGAGGAATTAATTCAAGACATCCAAATATGTATTTATAGATCTCTCTGATCTGTGGATTTTGGAAGTCATGATTTCTGTTGTCTTGTAGGGGTGTCTCAAATTCAAATATTTTGGCAGTTCATATATATACTGTATGTATTTCGACTGTGTATGTAGAGGCTTGTTTGAAATCCAGCTTTATTTCATGTAAACTTGGCTGCATATCTTGCCAAATTGTGTGAAATTTGGATTTTTACCCAGATTCTCCAGATTTGCAATTTTTTATTCATCTCTAATGCCATACCAATGACTTCTTCATAGAAAGCATACAGCATATGCATTAGTAAAACATACTTTCTTTGGGTAGTTCAGTTGTAAATGCAGTCACAAAAACCTCATATAAGGTTTAACATATCAATTTTGAAAATACATTTTAAACCTTTTTAAAATCAGCCACTTTCATTAAAGTGGTGTGCCCCTTAAAATAAAAAAAATTATAAAAGTCAGCAGCTACAATTACTGCAGCTGCTGACTTTTAATATTGGACACTTACCTGTCCCAGGGTCCAGTGATGCGGGGGAACGAAGCCCTGCTCGTTCCCCGCTCCGCTCGGCGGCGCTGGCATTCTTACTGTGGGCACCTGGCTGTGGCTTCACAGCTGGACACCCACTGCGCATGCGCGAGCAGCGCCATGCGCCATGATACACCGCGCAGTCATCTGGGACCTGTCATGTATCTGAGATGACTGACTGCAGCAAGGGGAAGTGATGTCAGTGACAGGGCACTGAGGGAGGCAGACTACGAGGGACTCCCTAGCAACAGGCATTTAGAGGTGAGTACATTTTTTTTCCAATAATTTTATTTTTTAATGAATTTTAAGCTATTTTGTTTTTTTTGGTGGAAACGCAACTTTGAGTTCATATCCGGTGATCCTGCTACGAAGATTTTTGTTCAGGTCCTTCCTGTTATAGGGTTCAACATTTTTATTTCCTGCATTATGATCCTGGCACACGACTTCTGATGGAGACTACTGGTTTCAAACACACATTAGGGAGACATGATCTACCGTGTCACTATTAGGAAACCTTCCCTGAGAAATCATATGCAGGGCAAGTAGAAAGGATGTGGCTGTAAAAAAGGTGAAGAGGATAGGCAGTGTTGAGGTATAGAAAAAGGTAAAGACAGTAATTCATTTTTAAAAAGACAGTTATTTATGATACACAGTGCTTTAGCAAAATTAATGTCATTCAGGTAGGGTTTACATCTACTTAAACCAACCAACTGCAGTTTATGATAATAATAATATAGAACAGATTTTCCCTAGACCTTAATTGGGAGGATATCATCATCACTGTCCTTGTTATATCTCAGTGTCAAATATTTTTATAACAATTTAATTTTGGAGATACACCTTCCAAGGCTACACAGACCCTTCTTTGCACCCTCCTGGGCCTTAGAATCAGATCCCATTCTTTGCTTTGCATACCCTCTCCAATAATGCCAGCATTTAAAACAATACCCTCTAGAAAATAACCATTGAAGCTCATAGTACGGGACTAGTTCTTGTAGCTGAATCACCATGCTCCCCCTTGTGTCAGACAACCGTCACTAAAATGATCAAATTCTGAGGATTCTTATTCTCCAGACAGCTGTCAACTAGTGGATAGAGCACAGGGTTGTACATATTAATTGTAAAAGTAAAAAATCATGTGCAACCTAAGGGCTCTAGGATCTACAGGAGGTAAACTTCTCATACAGTCATGGGGGTACTAAACTGTCTTTTTGGTAAAGACACGGGGGGAGCAGGTCTAGATTCCAATAAAGTGAAAACAAATGATACAAATGAGAAATTGTATTTTTAAAGATAACATATTAGGTCATCATTAACCTAGATCAGCGGACCAGAGTCTGCCAGACAATCCGCCCGTGTGTGGGCTCCGGCGGACTTTTTCTTCCCAAAAGTCAAGAAGTCTTGACTCAAAATTATCTGCCGGACTCGGCAGTCCGGCGGACAATCCGGACGTCTGTGTGCTAGTCCGCGGGACTTTTGAAATGAACTGACTTGCCCACACACGGAGTAAAGTCCGTTCATTTTTAAAGTGACTCCAGGTAGATGGGACTAGCGAAGGAAGTCAATGCCGCCTCGATCTGCGAGATTTACACCTTGCTAGCCCCGTCACCTGGTATGGATTTAAAGGGGAATCCCTACGCAGAAAAAATGGCATGGGGGTCCCCCCCAAGTCCATATCAGACCCTTATCCGAGCATGAAACCCAGCCGGTCAGGAAAGGGGGTGGGGACGAGTGAGCGCCCCCCCCCCCCTCCTGAGCCGTACCAGGTCGCGTGCCCTCAACATGGGGGGGTGCTTTGGGGAAGAGGGGGGCCCTGCGGCCAGAAACATTGCCACTGTTACTGTTGGTTTTATACTGTTTTACACCCACTATAAAAGAAAAGTTATGCAAAATAATGCAAAACAGGTTTAGAATGACAAAATCATACACAATTTGCAGAAAAATTAAAGCTGCACAAATGTATGAAAGCCTCAAAGATATGCACTCTTCACACCTATGTATGCAAAAAATGGAGACCATCAGCTCACTGTTATGTATACTCTGCACCACTCAGTAGATGTGCATACAGGTGCAGCGTCCCTTAAAATGCAGACTTACCTGGTATGGTGCAGTCTCCGGGACTAAAAGTCTTAATTGAATAACAAAATACTCTCTGGGAAGAAGTAACGGGCGAACCAAGCTACTTATAAAAAGGGAAATTTGTTTTTTTACACAATAGAAATAATACAAAATTGGGGTAAGATCGGGGTAAAGGGCCAGTGGCCCTTTAACCACGTGATCAGCTGTGTCCAAAATTTTGCAAAATTTGTTTGCAAAATTTTATACAAAACTATGAATTTTTTTTTTCATTTTCTGTATTTTTTCGTTTGCTTAGCAAAAATAAAAAACCCAGTTGGTGAATAAAAACTACCAAAAGACAGCTCTATTTGTATAACAAAAATTATAGCAATTTCATATGGATACAGTGTCGCATGACCGTGCATTTGTCATTCAAAGTGTTACAGCACTGAAAGCTGAAAATTGGCCTGGGCAGGAAGGGGGTAAAAATGCCCAGTAGGGAAGTGGTTAACACAGTTCCTTTTCAATATAAGGATCTGGCCCACAAGAAGGCTCTCTTTCATATATAATCTGTCACAATGGACAGAGTGGAGCTGGTAATGTGGTATTAAACACAAAAGCAAACATTTATTATATTGCAACTTACCAATTCTTAGATGTTGTTTTTTGACAGAACGAGCTCTCCTGCAAATAGAGAAGTTAGAGTGCTGAGACAAATCATTTAACACATACAGGTGTGCTTACAATGATCAGTTTTTATTATTACATTTGCTAGCATTGCTAGAGTGCTAGAGTAGGATATTTTGGTGTTAGTATAGGTAAATTGTCAGGCTTGGCTGGCAGCCAAGCCTGTGTGTTAATCTGGGTTGGGTGACTGACTCATGTAGGCTGGATGACTCATCAACAGCTTCTCTGGTGACTCCACCTGCTCTCTGGAAACTTGGAGAAGATTCCAGAAGCAGTTGGGGGGAGTCTAGGATGAGCTAGCTGGAGTGTTTTGAGGACCCTGACCAATCCCCTAAAGAAGGGTTGTGCCTGGCTGTGCAGGGTGGGAGATAACCAACATTCACCAGCAGCTCCTGTAGGGGTAGCGCTACACATTTAAAACCTTTACCCCCCCAAACAAATCTTGTTGTAACTGTTTGTGTAACTGCAGTGTGAGCTGGAGTTTAGCTTCAATTTGTTGGTGTGTCTACTTTAAATATGCAAGTACATTTAACATTCCTGACAATGCTGTACCCATGTGCTCCTCCATCCAGAGTGGGGGCGCTCTAATACAGGAGGTGTGTTACTGGCCAGATCACCAGGTGAAAACAGAGGGAAAAAAACACCTAAAAATAAGAAAACTACTGTAGCCACCACATCTATGGATTGCTAAGCTGCAATATATTACCTTTTTGATTTTGGCTTTATTACCACTTTAACAGTGCATACCCCCTTCATTGAGTAACAAGTAACATATTGCATAGGTCTTGGAAGTCAGGACAGTGTGACATGTGTAACAGGAATCAATGTTACTCGACTATGCAGGACTCGTATTTATCCACAAAATGGCAGCAGGAGGTATGCTTGTTGTTGAAATTTACCTTAGACTGCAGAATTCTGGGAAATGTAGTTTGGGCAAAGATCACAGTCATTACCAAGGCTGGGGAAAGGACTACTGAACCCAAGTAGGAGGAGCGAACAGGAGGGGCTATAAAACGCAAAGCCCGGGAAATATAGAGGTGGAGTTGGAAAGAGCCGCCAACTGGAGAGCTGTTGCAGAGTGAGAGTTGCTAAGCTCTGCTGTACCCGACACAGACGGCTGGACTGAGCTAGACAAAGCCTGTACTGTTGGCTGCTCCGGTGCTAACCTGAATCACCAACCTGGAACCCAAGTTGCCTCTGACTAGGCCTGCTGCAGGAGCAATGGAGGCATGGTGCTGCTACAGTACCCATCATCTTTCATCTGGTCAGTGTGTTGGGCTAGCACCTTATGCCAGCCATGATCACCTACACCATTCATTGTTAATACCCCCCTCTGGGTTATGGAATGTACTGCACAGTGTACAGAATGAGGCAGTGTGCAAAAGGGAATGTGCATACATTTTGGAACAGGAAATGTATAGCACAGCATACAGAATGAGGCAAACAGAATATAGATGGCGCTCTGCACAGAACAAGGTGGTATGGAATAGGGAATATACACTGCAGCGTGCAGAATGAGACAGTGCGGAATAAGGCATGTATTGCACAGCATAAAGAATGAAGCTGTGTGGAAATTTACAGAATGGAGTGGCAGAAAGGAAATATACAATGAAGCACGGAGAATGTGGAATAGGTAATGTACAGTGCAACATACAAAATAAGACAGTGTTGAATGAGGAATATGTAGCAGAGTGTACATAATGAAGCGGTGTGGAATACAGCACAGTGTACAGAATGTGGCGATATGGAATAGAAGATGTACACCACAGTGCATAAGTGCAGGTAGTGTGCAATAGGGAACGTTTAGCACAGTCTACAGAATGTGGTGGTGTGGAATAGGGGATGTACAACAAAGAATATCAAATACGGTGGTGTTGAATAGGGTATGTACCGTCAGGCATATAGCATGAGGCAGTGTGGAATAAGTAATGTACAGAGGTGTGCAATAGGGATTGTACAGCATAGCATACTGTATAAAGTGGAGTGGAACAGAGTTGCAATTGCTTTGTCTGCTGAGGTGTGCTTTTAATTTTTTGATAGTTGAGGTGCCTTGACTGCTCATTCAGAATGAACACAAGTCTGTACAGTGTGAATTTTTTTTTTTTTTTTTGTAGCTGGAGCTGTGTGCAGGCAGCCAATGTTACCCTATAGGGTTGCAGCAGCTGTAGGTTCTACTTTGACAGGCGTGTGGGTGCAGGTGTATAGCCCCCAACACAGACAGTGTGCATTCGGGGCCACTCACCCATATCTGCACACCTTTCAAATTAGGACCTGTGGCTGTGTCCGTGCAGTCAGTGCAGAGTAACAGGTGGCTCCTGTTGCACAAACAAAATCGATCATTCACACTGTATGGGCCAGAGAACCTGTGTAATTGAGCCCCTCATTTGTTTTAAATAATTTTTTATATTTTTTATTTCCACTGCGTCTTTGGGGGCTTTGGTGAAATTTTCAGGGATTTAAACAGACCCCTGATATCTCACTTTTGAGACAGAGAAGAGAATTGATGCTGCACTACAGATGATTGAAGAGCAAGCATTCTATATAGAGGCTACTGTTCATTTATAAACACAGTTTACTATGTTATTTTTAGATTGTCAACCCCAATTTTCCCCATAAATACCACTTTAGTTTACGTTTAAAAAATGTTTAATTACCTACGTTAAACAATGTATGGAAGAGAGGCTTGTTATGTACAGGAATGGGTACCGTGCTACTAGTCAACTAACTGTTCAACCCCTAAACATGTACAAAAGAAGCATCTCAAACAGGTGGAGACAAAGGGCAGTGGGGCTCCTTGAACAGTAGTGTGTATCAAGAATAAAGTCAAAAACTGTATATGAAAAAATACATATATACATTTATTGTAGAACTATTTCCATTACAAGTACAGATGAAAATGTATTTGCTAAATATCATATGATAGACTAAATTTAATGTGAATTACCCACTGGTTCAATTAGACCAAGCTGGGTAACCACAGATTAATTATCTACGTGTAGAGGGCAACGATCACGTACATTTCTTTGAGGACCCGGAGGAAGTCATAACCTGGATCGAGTGACAAGAAGTGAACAGATAAGTTACTTCTCCTTTTACTTAGGCCCGCTTTAGGCACCCCCCCCCCCCCCCCACCAACTTTACTGTTTTTCCACAACATGGCAGTTCTTTTTATTCCCCCAGCTACTGTTTATTAACACCCTTGGGATGTGTGCTCATCACCTCCCCTGCATGGTCAGCAGTTATCTGCTGTAGCTTCCCATACTCAGCAACACAGGGGTGTAGGTATGTGAATCATCCCAAAGTTAGAATGGAAAACTTTGCAGTCACGCACTGCACACATGTATCCAGGCAACCAACCCTCAGGATTGTCAACGCCCTCTACATCAAAATAACATGTCACAACAAGCAGCTCCTCTTACCCCGAAGTTCTCGGGGTCCGTCTAATTTTGATTTACTATACTCCTGTACTAAACTTTTCCGACGAGAAATGTTGGATGCGAGCTTGTTGTCGGAAAGTCCGACCGTGTGTATGCTCCATCGAACATTTGCTGTCGGAATTTCCGGCCACAAATGTTCTCAAATTTTCCGCCAACTTCACTTTGTTGTCGTACGTCTTATAAGTCACTGTGTTCCCACGTTCGGAATTTTGGGCCAACATTTGTGTGACCGTGTGTATGCAAGACAAGTTTGAGCCAACATCCTTTGGAAAAAAATTGAAGGTTTTGTTGTCAGAAAGTCCGATCGTGTGTACGGGGAATAACACTTTCTTTTGGTATTACATAAATAAATAAAAATTGATCATTGTAAACACCCCTGTGAGTGTTGAAGGTCTCAACCCTGTAACTGCAAGAGAGCTTGTTCTTTTGAAAAACATACAAAAGACAAACTTTACACACTTTTTTGGATGTCCTTTAGGCAGTCATATATAACCCTCATAACCGCTAGTACATCTGCAGCTGTCCCTGTTAGACCGCACAAAGGCAAGCAGTATACTCTTGGAAACAAGGGACAGCCATACATCTGTGACAAGTTGTAAAATACGCCCCTGCTGGTGTCATGTGAGTGCATATATGTTTTAAATTATTATTTGTTAAATAAAAGTTGCATTAGCAGTGCACTTCCCTTGTATTCCCTTTTCTTTTGAAAAACAACAGACGTACTCACTGGATCACCAGATGAAAACAGAAGAAAGAAAGCAAAAAAAAATAAAATGAATGCAGCCATCACATCCACAAATTGGTAAGCTGCAATATAATAAATGATTGTGTAGCAACCCCCTGTCTCCCAGAGGCATGGTGGTAACCCCCAGAGACAGGGTGGGTTGACATTTCATCTCAGGGTGTAGCTTACTTAGGCGATGTAAACAGATGGGTGCCAGTCACTTTAAGATGCAAAACAAAAAGGAGTTTATTAGCTCACACTTAACCACTTGCTTACCGGACACTTATACCCCCTTCCTGATCAGGCCAATTTTCAGCTCTCATCGCCATCGCACTTTGAATGACAATTGCGCGATCATGCATCACTGTACTCATATGAAATGTTATCATTTTTTTTAGACAGATAGGGCTTTCGTTTGGTAGTATTTAATCACCACTGTTTTCTTTTTTCTTTTTCTTTTTTTTTGCTAAACCAACAACTTTGGGAAACCTTGCAATATTTTTTTTATAGCCTAACCCTGCTTTAAACTTCTCCACAACTTTATCCCTGACCTGTCTGGTGTTTCTTGGCCTTCATGATGCTGTTTGTTTGTTCACTAAGGTTCTTTAACAAACTTCTGAGGGCTTCACAGAACAGCTGTATTTATACTGAGATTAAATTACACACAGGTGTACTCTATTTACTAATTAGGTGATTTCTGAAGGCAATTGGTTCCACTAGATTTTAGTTAGGGGAATCAAAGTAAAGGGGGCTGAATACAAATGCACGCCAAACTTTTCACATATTTATTTGTAAACAATTTTGAAAAACATTTATAATTTTCCTTCCACTTCACAATTATGTGCCACTTTGTGTTGGTCTATCACATAAAATCCCAATAAAATACATTTACGGTTTTGGTTGTAACATGACAAAATGTGGAAAATTTCAAGGGGTATGAATACTTTTTCAAGGCACTGTACATGTGCAGATATCAGTGACAAGGGGTATAATTTTGATAAGACTATTACTGGTGAATAATTAAAAGAATTGGCTGTATGTTTGTTGCTTGTATCTAGCATGGCCCTAATAATTAAATGAATTGGACAGAACATAAATAAAAACAACTAAAAAATAAAGGTTTGTATTTTTTTTTTTTTTGTAAATTACTTTTTATTGAGTTTTATGACATATAGACAACAGTATCCCGCATAAGCGGAAACAGACACTGGTTACAGAGTAAAAACATCCCAGTGTAAAGCCATAAAGAACAAAAAAAAAAAAACAATCAAATACAAAAGGGGGTAATAACCCAGACCTGGTACAATCTTGCCTAGACAGATATGCCCACCACAGTACCCTCCAGCCGGAGATGTGATTTACAGCAATTCCGTGCGGTGACTCCCCGCTCTATCATACAGGATAATGTCTGCTCATGTGGTCCCCCCCCCCCGACCCCCCCCCCCCCACCTTCACCAGGAAATACAGTAACCTCTAGGTATATGAATAGGCCGTCTTTTGAGAAAATCCTTACATTGGTCTCCAGCTAGCCCGCACTCTTCTAGCACTCCAAAAACGTATCTTTCAGACCATGACAGGAAACCCCAGGTTCAGTGACTATAGCTGATCATGTAGTTAATCCCAAACGGTGTCTACATTAGCCATCCATCCCCCCCAAACCTTGTCAAATTTGGCTAGAGCCCCTCTGTTTAGATAGGAAGCTTTATAGAATGGCACAGCTTTGTTGACCATGGATTTCCAGGTCTCCAGGGTTGGGGTAGACGAATTCTTCCACTATAGGACAATCCGTTTTTTAGCATAGAACGATAATAGGGTGAGAAGAGTTCGTATAGCCCTAGTGGTGGCCAAAGGTTCAACCAAATGCAACAAGCACACTTCAATGGACAGGGGGATTGAAATAGAGGTGACCAATTTAATACAGTGGGCTATAGCTTGCCAGTATGTTTTAATATGAGGGCAGTCCCAAAATATATGCATGAAATTTGCCATAGGCGCTGAGCATCTCCAGCAAAGAGACTGTTGGTTTCTAAACATTTTTGCTAATCTAGCCAGGGTTAGGTATATTCTATGTAGGAATTTGTAATGAATTAAATGGTCTCTGGTAGAGACTAAGTATTGGAACGTGGTCCCCCACATGTCATCCCAATCGTCCCTATCTAGAACCGGGGCCACCGCCTCCCAGGCCAGCCTACAAGGTGCCATTAACTTGCCCGTTTCTTGGAAAAGGTCCTTATATATGCTAGAGACTGGTTTAACTAAGGAGTCACTGCGCGTAAATAGTTCTAAGTCACTAGGGTCAAGGTTCAGTGGTTCCCTGCCAAATTGAGAGTAAAATGCATGCCTTAGTTGGATGTATCTGAAGAAGTGAGAGTTGGGTAGGGTGAGACGCTCCTTGAGTTCGTTAAATTACATTAGGGTGCCATTTAGTACAATATGTTGTAAAGTTTTGACCCAATATTTAGCCCAGACAACAGGGTCCAGGAAATCATAAAAATGGACCAGATTGGGATTTCTTCACAGCGGTAAGATAGGGGAGAACCTGTTCACACTCGACGACTGCATTCCCTAAGTCACATTCCATGCCCTAATCACTGAGCGCATAGAGGGAGTCAGGGAGTATGGAGACTTTAAACCCCTGTAGACCAGGTGCGATAGCACCTCATATGAGCCTACACAGGCCGCCTCCAGGGACACCGAGGCATCATCTGGGGGAGAAGTCAAACCGCGGTGGGCTACTGTCAGTTGGCCCGCTAGGAAGTATTTATAGAAACTAGGCACCACAAGGCCTCTCTCCCCCCATGGCTGCTGGAGAATGGTCAATTTCAGGCGGGGAGTTCCCCCCTGCCTCAAAAAGGAGGAGAGCATACTATCAATCCA
The DNA here is from genome assembly GCA_028564925.1 of Lithobates sylvaticus. NCBI lineage: Eukaryota > Metazoa > Chordata > Amphibia > Anura > Ranidae > Lithobates > Lithobates sylvaticus. The sequence goes on along the minus strand of CM053026.1, from coordinate 355,975,027 downwards.
TTTCAATCCATCAATCCACACTGGCGAGTTTCTGAGAATATACAGAAGCAAGGGCAGAATTTTCATCTTGATCAAATTTATTTTCCCAATGGGGGACAGTGGGAGATTTTTCCAGGCTTTAAACTTTCAGGATAGAATACCCAGTAAAGGGGAGACATTAAGGTTAATGAAGTCTGTCACTGAGTTTGTGATTAGAAGGCCAAGGTATTTAATCTGTCTCACCCATTGTAATGGGTTATTGGGGTCGGCTTGTCCGGGTACAGGAGCAGGGGAGTATTTTGGACTTTGTCCAGTTGACTTTAAGGCCAGAGACCACTGAAAATGTGTCTAGTAGCGACAGCACTGCCTGCAAAGATGGTCCAGTGTCTTTGATGAACAACACCAGGTCATCTGCATAGAGGGCCGTAACCCCAGTCAGAGTACCTACGGTAATACTCTGTATCTGTGGGGAAGAGCACAGCGCCACTGCAAGAGGTTCCATGACCAATGCAAATAGCCCGGGTGAGAGCGGGCACCCCTGTCTGGTACCGTTTGACACCAGAAAGGCATCCAACACCCCGCCATTAAGCCGGAGAACTGCTACCGGATGGTCATACAGCAGTGATATCCACTGAAGGAAGATGGGGCCGAACCCCATGCGGTGCAAGACCTGAGTCATGTAACCCCAATCAATGGAGTCAAGTGCCTTTAACAGATCAAAAAACACCAGACGAACTCCCAGCCTCCAACTGAGTATACACCCTCCGGATATTAATATCTGTGGCCTTTTTAGGCATAAAACCAGTTTGGTCGGGTGATATTAAATGATCTATTATTTTCATTAATCGATTGGCAAGCATTTTGGTAAGAATTTTGAGGTCCATATTAAGCAATGCTATGGGCCTATACGATGAGCAGGATAGGGGGTCCTTGTCTGGTTTGGGCAGTAAGACCACATGGGCCTCGTAAAAGGAGGTAGGTAGCTTACCAGTTTCCAAACAGTCACTATAGAGTTGCAAAAGTCTAGGAGTTCAATATATTGTTTATACCATTCTGCGTGGATCCCACCCGGGCCCGGCGACTTGCCCTTTGGCAAGGAGACAACAGCTGTCGCCAATTCCTTGTCGGTAAAAGGTGCGTCTAAACTAGTCGCCACCTCAACTGGTAGCACCGGGACTTGGAGGGGGTCCAGCAGATCCCTCAAGGCCTGATGGTCATATGGTGGGACAGGAGAGTACAATTTAGAGTAATAAGAGACAAATGCCCGCTTGATGCCCTCCCCATCTCTCACTAGAGTGCCCTCAGGCGTGTGAACACAGGGAATCGCTGTGTGCGTCCGGGTATCAGCAGTCAAATAGGCTAACAGCTTCACATTTTTGTCCCCTTTTTCAAACAGTGTTTCGGCCCTAGCTTTGAAGTTACACTGAGTGAGACTTTGGAAGTCCACTAATAGGGGCCTTCTGGCCATCTGCAACTCAGCCAGGGAGGAAGGAGAAGGTGTGTCAGCTTGGGTCTTTGCACAGAGTGTTTTAATAAACGTGGAGCTTTTCAGTGGTGGAGTTTTTCTCAGCCCTGGCAGCCTTGATGGGCGATACATACATCCCCCTGGCGGACGCCTTGAATGCGTCCCACACCACAGGCCTATCTGCTGTTCCTTCATTGTGTTCCCAATAATCTATTAGCTGTGGTGAGACCGAGGTTTCAACCGAGGGCTCCGCCACCCAACCAGGATGCAACCTCCACACCCCACTGCGTCTACCAGAGGAAAGAGTTAATGTAACCTGTAGGGGGGTATGATCTGAGATTCCCCCTCGTCAACCTGGGGCAGCAGAGCTGGGTTAGTAAATGCCAAATCTATGCGAGAGGAAGAGGTGCTGACGTGGGAAAGATAAGAGTAGCCTCTTTCTCCAGGGTGTTTCCACCACCACACCTCCTCCAAAGTCGCTGAATCTGCCCAGTGTCTGAGCTCCAGGTTCTGCAGCCGATTCTGGTTAGAGGTGTCCAGGGCATAGTCTAGAATGTTGTTAAAATCAGCAGCCACAAACAATTTCAATGGGCCAAAAGTGGCAACTAGGGATGAGCCGAACACCCCCCCGTTCGGCTCGCACCAGAACCCGCGAACGGACCTAAAGTCTGTGCGAGCTTTAGAACCCTATTAGTTATAATGGATGCGAACGTTCGAAATCAAAAGTGCTAATTTTAAAGGCTAATATGCATGTTATTGTCATAAAAAGTGTTTGGGGACCTGGGTCCTGCCCCAGGGGACATGTATCAATGCAAAAAATGTTTTTAAAAACGGCCGTTTTTTCAGGATCAGTGATTTTAATAATGCTTAAATTGAAACAATAAAAGTGTAATATTCCTTTAAATTTCGTACCTGGGAGGTGTCTATAGTATGCCTGTGAAGGGGCGCATGTTTCCTGTACTTAGAACTGTCCCTGCAAAAAGTGTCGTTTTTGCAAGAAAAAAAGCTATTTAAAATCACTCGCGGCTAATGTGAATTGACGGCTCCCGTAACACAGAGAACAGTCATTCATTGAAAGTCATTCATAAAAAAAAAGTCATTGATAAAAAATAAAAAAATTTTTTAAAAAAAAGCGTGGGGGTCCCCCCAAATTCAATAACCAGGCCCTTCAGGTCTGGGATGGATTTTAAGGGGAACCCCAGCCAAAAAAAAATGGCATGGGGACCCTCTCAAAATCCATACCAGACCCTTATCCGAGCACGCAACCTGGCAGGCCGCAGGAAAAGGGGGGGACGAGAGCAGCCCCCCCTCCCACCTGAACCGTACCAGGCCACATGCCCTCAACATTGGGAGGATGCTTTGGGGGTCTGAGACCCCCAAAGCACCTTGTCCCCATGTTGATGAGGACAAGGGCCTCATCCCCACAACCCTGGCCGGTGGTTGTGGGGGTCTGCGGGCAGGGGGCTTATCGGAATCTGGAAGCCCCCTTTAACAAGGGGACCCCCAGATCCCGGCCCCCCATGTGTGAAATGGTAAGGGGGTACAAAATTACCCCTACCATTTCACCAAAAAAGTGTCAAAAATTGTAAAAATGACAGGAGACGGTCTTTGACAATTCCTTTATTAAAATCTTCTTAGTTCTTTCTTCATCCTTCGGTTTCTTCATCTTCTCCTTCCGTCATCTTCTTCCATCTTCTTCTTCCATCATCTTCTTCCTCCGATCCGCTTCTTCTTGCGCTGGTCTTCTCGTCCTTCTCGTCCGGCATCTTCTTCCATGGCTTTGGCGTCGGCGTCTGTTCTCGGGCCGCTCCTCGCAATGGGAGGCTCCCGCTGTGTGAGGCTTCGCTCCGTCTGACATCATGGGGAAAGCCATAGGGAATTCCCCATGACGTCCCTGTGTGTCAGAGGGGGCGGGGTCACCAGGTGCCCTCCGTTATAAAAGACCTGTCAGACGCAGCAAAGCCTCACACAGCGGGAGCCTCTCATTGCGAGGAGCGGCCCAAGAAGAGACACCGACGCCGACGCCATGGAAGAAGATGCCGGATGAGAAGGACGAGAAGACCAGCGCAAGAAGAAGCGGATCGGAGGAAGAAGATGATGGAAGAAGATGATGGAAGAAGAAGATGGAAGAAGATGCCGGAAGGAGAAGATGAAGAAACCGAAGGATGAAGAAAGGAAGACCAGAAGAAAGAAGAAAGAAGATTTTAATAAAGGAATTGTCAAAGACCGTCTCCTGTCATTTTTACCATTTTTGACACTTTTTTGGTGAAATGGTAGGGGTACTTTTGTACCCCCCTTACCATTTCACACAGGGGGGGCCGGGATCTGGGGGTCACCTTGTTAAAGGGGGCTTCCAGATTCCGATAAGCCCCCCGCCCGCAGACCCCCACAACCACCGGCCAGGCTTGTGGGGAAAAGGCCCTTGTCCTCATCAACATGGGGACAAGGTGCTTTGGGGGTCTCAGACCCCCAAAGCATCCTCCCAATGTTGAGGGCATGTGGCCTGGTACGGTTCAGGCGGGAGGGGGGGCGCTCTCGTCCCCCCCTTTTTCTGCGGCCTGCCAGGTTGCATGCTCGGATAAGGGTCTGGTATGGATTTTGAGGGGGACCCTACGCCATTTTTTTTTTTGGCTGGGGTCCCCCTTAACCACTTCAGCCCCGGACCAATTGGCAGCCAAAGGACCAGGCCCCTTTTTGCGATTCGGCACTGCGTCGCTTTTAACTGACAATTGCACGGTCGTGCGATGTGGCTCCCAAACAAAATTGGCGTCCTTTTTTTCCCACAAATAGAGCTTTCTTTTGGTGGTATTTGATCGCCCCTGCGGTTTTTATTTTTTGCGCTATAAACAAAAATAGAGCGACAATTTTGAAAAAAATGCAATATTTTTTACTTTTTGCTATAATAAATATCCCCAAAAAATATATAAAAAAACATTTTTTTCCTCAGTTTAGGCCGATACGTATTCTTCTACATATTTTTGGTAAAAAAAATCGCAATTAGCGATTATTGATTAGTTTGCGCAAAAGTTATAGCGTTTACAAAATAGGGGATAGTTTTATAGCATTTTTATTAATATTTTTTTTTTATTAGTAATGGCGGCGATCAGCGATTTTATTGTGACTGCGACATTTTGGCGGACACATCGGACATTTTTTGACAAATTTTTGGGACATTTGTCATTTATACAGAAATCAGTGCTATTTAAATAGCACTGATTCCTATGTAAATGACAGTTGTAGTGAAGGGGTTAACCACTAGGGGGCGGGGAGGAGTCAGTGTGACGTGTTGTGTTTTTTTTTACAGTAGGGGGGCGTGGCTGTACGTCTGACGTCATTGATCGGCGTTCCCGATGACAGGGAACCGCCGATCACTGACAGTCAGTGTAGGAAGCGCGGGGAGAGGTTTGTTTACACAAACCTCTCCCCGTTCTTCAGCTCCGTAACCCGATCGCGGGATACCAGCGGCGATCGGGTCCGCTGGTCCCGCGGCCGTGGTCACGGAGCTCCCGACCGGGCAGGCAAATTAAAGGGGACGTACAGGTACGTGCTTTTGCCTGCCCGTGCCATTCTGTTGACGTATATCTACATGAGGCGGTCGGGAAGCGGTTAATATCCATCCCAGACCTGAAGGGCCTGGTTTTTGAATTTGGGGGGACCCCCACGCTTTTTTTTTTATCAATGAATGACAGTTCTCTGTGTTACGGGAGCCATCAATTCATTAGCCGCGAGTGCTTTTAAATAGGTTTTTTCCCTGCAAAAATTACACTTTTTGCAGGGACAGTTCTAAGCACAGGAAACCTGCCCCCCTTCACAGGCAACCTATAGACACCCCCCAGATGTGATACTGCAATGCTGTACTAACAGCACGCACACACAAATCCCCAGAAATAGAGCACATAATGTCAGCACTGAAACACAATATCACAATATGCGAGGCCGTCGCTGCCGCGGCGGCCTCTTGTACCGTCTTATACCGTGGGGCGTGTACTAAAGCCCCTGAGCTATAATTGGCCAAGCATGCGGGGTCACAGTGCATGCTTGGCCAATCATCAGCCAGCATTGCACTGCGACTGGTGCAATGCATTGCGGGCCGCTCGCATCACACGAATTTGATGCGAGCGGCCCAAATAGTTCTGGGCTCGCCGAACGGGCGAACGCCCGATGTTCGATTCGAACATGGGTTCGAATCGAACACCGGGCCCATCCCTAGTGGCAACCTTCTCAAAGATTACGTATAGTACTTCACTTTTAAAAGGGGGTGGGACATAAACAATTTACAAACGCCACCAGTTGGGATTCAACCTCCAGAACCACCACGACATATCGCCCCTGGGGGTCCGTGACCACATGTTCCACCAAACAATTTATTTTTTTGTGGATTAGTATAGTCACCCCTCTAGCATATAAATAATGAGTGGAGTGTACGGCTCTCTGGTTCCAACCCCTGTTTAGGGAGAGTACCCTGCTCCAAGTTAAATGGGTCTCCTGCAGGAAGACTATGTGCGGATTCTGATCTTTAAGATATTGGAGTACCAACGATCTCTTAAATTTAGAGTTTAAGCCTCGGACGTTCCAAGACAGAATTTTGAGATTACTCATAAAGCAAAAATGTATAGAACATAGGGACAGGATGGATGCTATAGTGAGGGGGGGTCAGGGAGGCAGGACCCGGACCCAGAGAGCCACAACACACCACAGGACAGCAGAGCAGCAGCATAAACCATACTAGGCAAAGAACAAGCCCATAACTAGAGTCTCTCAGGGCAGAGCTTAGCAAAAATAAAAAATGTGAGAAAAAGGTGGCGAAACTCAAAAGAAAAAGGGGAATCCAAAAAATGGAAACATAAAAATAAAAAATAGAAAAAACAATCTATAGTCCCAACTCCCTGTTTGCTCCAGGTGAACAAACCTATCAAGGTAGAAAAACTTCCGGAGAAACTTAAGTCCCAAAACAAATAGTGGACTGTTCCGAGAGTTCATCCACTCAAAGAAAAAGGGGTCGTGGAGGCGTTTCGGTAGCGTTTCATAGCGCCCTAAAACAGAACCTTAGCTCCCCCAGTGACCGGATAAGCATTCTCTGTCCATTCAGAACGTTCAACCTGCTGAGGGAAATATTGTCAATAGGAGAAACAGTGAATTTCAAGGATAACAGTCACCACCACTCCTGGTACCATCTTGGAAAGTGTCTGTCTGCAATTACAGACACCTGGGCAGGCCCGCCAGACAAAGAACCACGTTCTCAGGCAATGGAATCTAGCAAGTCAGCCGCAACTGCTGGAAATTCAAAAAACTTAGCAGAGCCATTGTGGATGACCTTCAGGCGGCTAGGGTACAGCATGTTGTAGATCAGGCCTTTCTCACGCAGGCGTCTGCGCACGTCAGTGAAGGAGCGCCGTTTCTTTTGAAGGTCAGGAGAAAAGTCAGGGTACAGGTGAATCGCTGCGTTGTCATAAGTCAGGGTGTTTGCGAGCCTCCGCCAGGATCAGATCCCTGTCCCTGAAATTGAGCAGACGTACTAGAAAAGCATGCAGCATCAAACCAGCAGGACGTGGACCGGTGGGCACCCTGTGCGCACGCTCCACTATGTATACTGGGGAGAGGTTTTGTAGTCCCAGGAGTTGCTTGAAGAACGCATCCGCAAACACTACAGGGTTGGGCCCCTCTGCACCTTCTGGGAGCCCGACCACCCGTACATTATTGTGCCGGAGGCGGTTCTCTGCGTCTTCTGAGCGTGCCATGAGGATCTTGACCTTTTGCTGGAGATCTGCTAGAGCCTGAACAGTGGAGGCAGTAGTGTCCTCCACTGCTGAGACACGATGCTCTACCTCCGCAAGGCGGCCTCTAAATTTGTCCATATCGTGTCTAATCAGCCCACATTCTATGGTCAGTGCATCTATTTTCCCCTCCACAGGTGACTTACTTTCTGCGATGGCTGCCAGGATTGCAGCAGTGGACTGGCTTCCATGTAGCTCTGTGTCACCCTGAGAAGTGGAAGAGGAGCTGTTCGGGTCAGGGGCCATAGCTGCCGCCATCCAGGAGTCTGTTTGTACTGCCACAGACGCTGGATGCAGGGATGTGACAGGCAAGATGGCCGCCGCACGAGTCTTCAGCGGCTCGGTCTGGGAGCTGTGTGAGGCTGCCTTCTTGCTGGATTTGCGACCACCAGGCATGGGGAGAACCGAAGCATCCCCTCAAACAGCAGGCAAGTGCTTACTTAGCAGGATGGCTGAGTTAGAGCCAGGATTCCGGCGGATTAGTCAGGCGGATGGCGGGAGCTGCAGCGATGCACGTCTCCTCTCTCTCACATCCCGGCCATGCCCCCTCCAAAGGTTTGTATTTAACCAATAGTCACAGCCCAATTTCAAACAAACGCAGTATTAGTGCAAGAAGGAGTAATTTAGGCTTATATAGCTGACTGTGGAGATTTAATCTTTCTGCTTTGTCTACTGTAAGGTGACCACTTTTAATGACACTTTTATCCCATTTGTAGTTCAGGGAGTTCTACTTCAGAATATACAGTGCCTTGAAAAAGTATTACAGTACTCACTTTTGTTGCCAGCGGTTTAGACATTAATGGCTGTGAGTTGAGTTATTTTGAGGGGACAGCAAATTTACACTGTTATACAAGCTGTACACTCAGTACTTTACATTGTAGAAAAGTGTAATTGCTTCAGTGTTGTCACATGAAAAGATAAAATTAAATATTTACTAAAATGTGAGGGGTATATATATCAAATACACTGCCACTAACTAAATAAACTGCCTGCTTAATCTAACTCAAGCCATCTCTCCATCCATGCCAACAACACTAAAAGTGGCCGCTATGTAAGCAGCCTTATATAGTGATTGGCCAAAGGCTAGCGCGCTGTGATTGGCCAAAGCATGCAGGTCAGGTGCATGCTTTGGCCAATCATCATACAGCATGCACTGCCATCTCGCAGTGCATTATGGGGCGTTCCGCGGCAATCTAATTTCCCGCGAATGCCCCATAATGTTCGCTGTTCGCCGAATGGGCGAACACCCGATGCTCGACTCAAACTTACGTTTGAGCTCATGCCTACTTCCCATCAACTGTGAGCAGCTTCCCTGTCCCTGCTTAAGAAAAGTATCCCCACAACATGATGCAGCCACCACCATGTTTCACGGTGGGGATGGTGTGTTCAGGGTGATGTGCAGTGTTAATTTTCCGCCACACTTATGCCGTGTACACACGGTTGGAATTTCTGACAACAAATGTTCGATGTGAGCTTGTTGTCAGAAATTCCGACCGTGTGTATGCTCCATCGGACATTTGCTCTCGGAATTTCCGACAACAAATGTTTGAAAGCTGGTTCTCAAATTTTCCGACAACAAAACTTGTTGTCGGAAATTCTGAGCGTGTGTACAAAATTCCACGCATGCTCAGAATCAAGCAGAAGAGCCACGCTGGCTATTGAACTTCATTTTTCTCAGCTCGTCGTACTTCTTGTATGTCACCGCGTTCTTGGCGTTCGGAATTTCCGACATTTGTGTGACCATGTGTATGCAAGACAAGTTCGAGCTTACATCCGTTGGAAAAAATCCACGGTTTTGTTGTCGGAATGTCCGATTGTGTGTACGCTGCAATAGCTTTTTGCTTTTAGGCCAAAAAGTTTAATTTTGGTCTCATCTGACCAGAGCACCTTCTTCCACATGTTTGCTGTGTCCCTCACATGGCTTATAGCAAACTGCCAATATGACTTCTTATAGCTTTTTTTCAACAATGGCTTTCTTCTTGCCACTCTTCTATAAAGGCCAGATTTGTGGAGTGCATGACTAATAGTTGTCCTGTAGACAGATTCTTCCACCAGAGCTGTGGATCACTGCAGCTCCTCCAGAGTTACCATGAGCCTTTTGGCTGCTTCTCTGTTTAACCACATCAATACTGGGCACTTTCGCTCCCTTCCTTCCCAGACCAATTTTCAGCTTTCAGCCCTCTCGCACTTTCACTGACAATTGCGCGGTCATGCTACGCTGTACCCAAATGCAATTTGTATCATTTTGTTCGCACAAATAGAGCTTTCTTTTGGTGGTATTTATTCTTATTATACTCCATTTTTTTCCCTATATAAGCGAAAAAAGAGCGGAAATTTGGGAAAAAATATATATTTTCTTTATTCTAGTTTAAAAGAAATCCATTAAAATCTAATTTTGTCATAAATTTAAGCCAAAATGTATTCTGCTACATGTTTTTTGGTAAAAAAAATCCTGTTAAGTGTATAATAATTGGTTTGCGTGATCACGGACAGATGTACGCAAATGATCATGTACAGATGTGCGCAGGTGATCACGGACATATGTGTGCAAATGATCATTGGGACATGTGATTTTACAGTTATATATGTGGGGGACATGTGTTTTGGGGATCATTACTATGTGTTTTACATTTCTAGTGACATGTGTGTTTACACTAGACTGTGTCACGGTTATGCAGTAATCTTCCCCTGTTTGCTTACCTCTCCTCATGTGTTCAGACTAAGAGGCCAGCCACTCTCACCTGGTGGTTTTTATAACCTCTCCTCTAAGCATGGCTCCACCCCAGTTCCTATCAGGGAAACCTATATTAACCTGTGCACTGCAAGCCAGTGGGGATAATCTAAAATACAAGGTTAGTCAAGTTTTGGATTCCCGGGTCCGTAAAGGCATTCTTCAGTACCTCATACATTGGAAAGGGTTTGGTCCTGAGGAGAGGTCTTGGATCACTGCATCTGAGGTCCTTGCTCCTCATCTGTTGAGGAGGTTCCATCTGGAGTTTCCCTTTAAGCCTGGACCCAGGTGGGGGAGGGGGAGGCCTCATAAGAGGGGGGGTACTGTCACGGTTATGCAGTAATCTTCCCCTGTTTGCTTACCTCTTCTCGTGTGTTTAGACGAAGAGGCCAGACACTCTCACCTGGTGGTTTTTATAACCTCTCCTCTAAGCATGGCTCCACCTCAGGCCCTATCAGGGAAACCTATTAACCTGTGCACTGCAAGCCAGTGGCGCTGATCAACCATTATGTATCCATGGTGTGTTCGGCTTCCTTCCCATTTTAGGATGATGGATTGAACCTTGCTTCGTGAGATGTTCAAAGTTTGGGATATTTTTTTATAGCCTAACCCTGCTTTAAGCTTCTCCACAACTTTATCTCTGACCTGTCTGGTGTGTTCCTTGGCCTTCATGATGCTGTTTGTTCACTAATGTTTTCCAACAAACCTCTGAGGGTTTGACAGAACAGCTCCTTACTAAACTGGGCTCCTTACTAAATCCTTACTAACTTACTAATTAGATGACTCCTGAAGGCAATTGGTTCCACTAGACTTTAGTTAGGGGTAACAGACTAAAGAGGGCTGAATACAAATGCACGTCACACTTTTCAGATATTTATTTGTAAAAAAAAATTGAAAACCATTTATCATTTTCCTTTCACCTCACAGTTATGTTCTACTTTGTGTTGGTCTATCACATAACATCCCAATGAAATGCATTTACGTTTTTGGTTGTAACATGACAAAATGTGGAAAATTTCAAGGGTATGAATACATTTTCAAGACACTGTAGCAGCGGCAAGTGCAGACTATAAGAGGTTTACTACATACTAACTTACTGGCACAAATAATCTCTTCACTGAGCCTGGACCAATGTGTGCACTGTGCTACAGGTCTGCAGGAGCAAGGTGGCATGTCACCCAACTACTTATCTCTCACCACATGGAAGTAATGTCATCAAGAAACCCAGACAAAGCTGGGACCTAATGCAGATGCTCCTCTCCCTCCTACTTCAGGCACAGGAGCCAGTTGAGAAATGTTGCTTGGTAGATTACTGGTACAGGGACACCAAATTTAAAAAATGGGGACAAAATCGGGTACAACTTTTATTCGGGGACAGGCTACTCAATATGAGGATACTAGGTCATCTTAGTCTAGAACCTGTCAACTACACAACAAGTAAATCTTCTAAATGGAAATACAGACATTAAAACTGACAGAAATTCTAACCCATGCCTAGCCTACTAGATTAATGTATTTCAATGCTGTCTATGTATCCATTGAGATTTCCCCGCACTTTCTGTACTGTCTGACACTTGTCACTTGGACAGGAAGGTAAGGAAATTCTACCCAGTGAAAATCTTCCCAAAGGCAGTAATAAAAAAAAAAAAAAAAACAACTACTGAGGTTCTAACTTTTCTTCAGTCTACTAGAAAATTGCCTTTAATTCCTGTCTGTGTCACCACAAGGGACATTTCCTCTTTACTTCTTGTTTGCAGTATGCAGCTAACCAACCCCCCCCCCCCATTCCCCCCGCAGCCCACCCTTATACGTACCTGAGCCCAATCTCTATCCAGCGCTAGACATGAGAGCAGCATTTCACTTGGTTCTTTCCCTCCTCATTGGCACAGACACAGCAGCTAGAGCCATTCGCTCCTGCTGCTGTCAGTTATAGCCAGCGAGAAGAGAGCAGGGGGCAGGGCCTATGTCTATGGACACACAGAGCTGGCTTAGGAGTGAGCCTGTACAAGTGCCCCCATAGCAAGCCACTTGGTATGGTGGGCGATGGGTGGGGAGGAGGAGCCAGGAGTGCCGGCAAGGTAGCTGAGATTAGGAGGATCTGTGTTGATCTCTGTAAAACCATTGCAAAGAGCAGGTATTTTTTTTTTTAATTACATTTACAATCACTTTAAATAGTACCAAATGAGATCTTAAGCTATACAATGAGCCTTCAGTGATAAATCATTACACGAAAAAAAAATTACTGTTCATATTTTTACAAATGTATAGTCAGTCATGACCTTTCTAACCCTGTTCTCACAAATGTGGCATCAATAATCATTTGAAAAATGATGGAATATGCATAGTTTATAATATGTATAATTATAGCTGGCTCTTCCTGCCAACTACATGAAAGTGTATGCAATTTATGTATTAATGCCATCTGACATGAGTAATTTACTGAAAAGAAAGGATTTGACATGGTATTTGAAATTGGAGCTGCTAGGAGCAATGTTTGCGCCCAAATTCAAAAGGAAATTCCAAATATGTTATAGACGCTATTAGGAAATTAATGGGTAAATATATAAGCAACCTGAGTGGCTGGACTTAATGAGATAGCTCACAGCAATAAACAGTATATTTGGTAACTAATAAAGCTCAGTCTGCTGCACTAATAGCATTTACCTTGAAGCATTGCAGGGCCCATAAATCACTGGAGGCTTTGTCTGCACTTTCCATTGCTATCCCTGATTACCGAACAAACAACATATCTTGGATTATTGCTCATGTGATAACTTCATTAATAAATTAGGAATATATACTTTTTATATTTTACAGTTTATTTCATGTTATTGCTGTTAAATGGATGCTTTTTTCGTATTTCTAAAACTTATATTAAGTGTAAATTTCAAGCTGAACTGATACTTTTTGAAGTGCAATAATGCGCCGGTATAGCAATCTATCTAAATCAGGGGTCTCAAACTGGCAGCCCTCCAGCTGTTGCAAAACTACAAGTCCCATGAGGCATTGCAAGGATGACAGTTACAGGCAGGACTTCCACATGCAGAGGCATGATGGGACTTGTAGATTTGCAACAGCAGGAGGGCCGCCAGTTTGAGACCCCTGATCTAAATCCACAAGAGAGTTCTACACTACACACGTATGTTTTCTCTCTTGTTTCATTAGGTAAAAGTGTATTGTCTCAATGGGTTAAAGTGTGGCAGCTTTCCAATTATGGCTGAACGGGAGGTTCTGTAATCCTTGTTGCATACCACTGTCTATTCTTAAGCCAACCATAGGCAGTGCGTTTTTCTTTCCGATGGATCAACTTGGGTACAATCAGCCTGCCCATACATGGTTCGAATCGTGGCCGGTCCCTGCTGGACAAGCCGAAATTAGAACCACCTATGGTCGGCTTTAAACTGGCTATACGCGAATCAAAGCATTTAAATGGGTGCGCCCCCTCTGTCTCTTTTCTCACAACTCAAATCCCAGCTGATTAGAGGCAGAGCCTAAGTTAGGTACCTTGAGTTGGGGGTAACCAGCCACACAGTTCGTATAAAGCAGAGTGTTCTTTATCTGAATTCTTGTTATTATGGAATATACTCAGGTAAACAGTTTTTGGCACAAATCTACAGGTTTGTACAGAATATGCAGAGCAATGTATAGTAATGGATTCACCAACTGCATTACCAGATGACAGCTTATCAGCAATAACCAGGTAGCCTGCCCTGAGCTGTCCCTGCTCCACAGAAACCTTTCCCTGTGCTATAAACTCTCCCTCATAAAAGGGTTCCTGTCCCTGACCATACGCTCACCAGAGGCACGCTAAAGTGACGTGGTTCCTCTTATTTAAATGGTTCCTTCACTCAAAATGGCAGCAGAAGTCTCTGGAGAGTCCAATTAGACCACTTCTACTGGAGGGTATAAAGAATTTGATTATAGTGATGGCTGTTTAATCCCAAATAGGGAGTACAATAGCAAACTGGTCCACAAACACCAAAACATACAGGTACCAAGAAGTGGCTAAAGTTAGGAAATCCATGGCTACCAGTTTAAATGGCTCCGAGCTCTCATATAGAGATTTCCAAAGGCATAGTATTTCCAGGAGCCCCTTTATGAAGGATACAGTGTTAACATTCCTTACAAACCCATTGTGCTTTGGACAGTAGAAGTAACGGAGAGCATGAGGTTCCATACGCTCCACTCCAAAATGTCCAGTTGTATTATGGATCACCTGAAAAATCCCCATGGCAACAGACTTTGTTGTTGTTGTTGTTTGTAGTAGGATCACTAATTAAAATATCTCTCTTTGTTCTGATGAAATACAAGTTCTCCTGTACAGCAGTTTGCCTCATATTTATAATTTTCCACTGAACTTAGATGGATTTATGGTCCTTCCATAGAGGATTGCTACCTCTCAAAACCTGACCTAACTCATACTATACTGCGGAAACCTCCTGCCACATGGAAGAGCGAGACTCAGCCAGCCCTTGGACATCCACAGATGCTGCAGCTGTCTGAATACAACAACTGGTAGAGGAGATTCCTCCATCCACCCTATTTAATGTGTATAAGGGAATCTATTAGATTGCTTTTGTTCAGCCAGCTAGCTTTACTGGCTATCTTTAGTATAATGTACTCACTAGTTCTGTAACATCTGCAGTCATTTGTTTTTCTAATATTAAAAGAGCAAGTGTAATTTTTAGATAATTGCATTAACTCATTAGAACTGTCAGCTCTTTTTGCAAAAACTATTCTTCATCCAAGAGAATGAAATATACAGATTTCAGACCAGTAATACAGTTTGACATGTACAAGTTTCATCTCTTATAGGATGCGGAAACAAGGCTAAGCAACTCAACTAAGCACGAAAACATAGATTAGGGTGCAGAAAAATAGCAGTAGGTGCTCTGGCCTGATGAGTAAAAATTTAAAATGTTGGCTGTAGCAGGAGGCAGTTTGTTTGCTGAAGGGCTGGAGAGCGGTACAGTAATGAGTATGTGCAGGCAACAGTGAAGCATGGTGGAATTATTTTGCAAGTTTGGGGCTGCATTTCTGCAAATGGTGTTGGAGAAATTGGTCAGGATCAATGGTGTCCTCAGTGCTGAGATATACGGCCATACATGTATCAAAATGTATCCGGTTCGACAGGGACCGGACAAATTTCGATCCATGTATGGGCAGGCTGATTGTACCCAAGTTGATTGATCGATCAACTTGGGTACAACCAGCACATCAGATTTTTCTACATACGGTTACTGCCAGCGGCTATAGCTATAGCTGTGACCATTGTATTCTGCTGGCTGGAATTGCTCCCTGCTGACAGAAAACAATAGCGCACAGGAGGCATTCCCCCATCAACTCTGATTAAGTTGGGGGAATCAAGCGATTTTTTTAACTTCCACCTATGGTGGAAGGGAAGAAATTCCTATCACCTATGGCCAGCCTTATCCATCATGCCATAACATCAGGGAGGTGTGTGATCGGCCTCAAATTTATTCTATAGGAGGACAATGACCCCAAACATACAGCCAATGTCATTAAAATTCTTCAGTGAGTGTAAAGAAGAACAAGGAGTTCTGGAAGTGATAACTGGCCCCTGCAGAGCCCTGATTTCAACATCATTGAGTCTGTTTGGGATTACATGAAGAGACAGAAGGTTTTAAAGAAGCCTACATCCACAGAACATCTGTGGTTAATTCTCCAAGATGTTTGAAACAACCTACCTGCTGAGTTCCTTCAAAAACTTTGTGTATGTGTACATAGAAGAATTGATGCTGGTTTGAAGGCAAAGGATGAAACACACCAAATGTTGATTTGATTTGGATTCCTCTTCTGTTCATTTTCTTTTCAATTTTGTTAATAGATATATTTTGTTAATAGAAGTAAAATAAACTATTAACTTTTCAACAGTACTGTATATAGTTGACAGACTGGGGTTTATTTACTAAAGCTGGAGAGTGCAGAATCAGGCTCAGTTCTGCATAGAAACCAGCTTCCAAGTTTTATTGCCAAAGCTGAAGTTAGAAGCTGGTTGGTTTCTATGCAGAAGTGAGCCTGATTTTGCACTCTCCAGCTTTAGTAAATAAACCCCATAGTGTCTAGATCCCAAATTCTCTCCCCTAGCCCCGGCTCCCTTCTCCCCCATAGGTTGTGCTGTAGGTAATTTTTTAAGTTGCAGTTTCCTATTCAGGAAAAAAAATAAGAATTTGTTTGAATTTTATCATATTTGTAATACCTTTTCAATTTACTAAGAAACATTTTACGTGGAGTTGGATATTTAAAAAAAAAAAAATAACATATCTTTCTGCATATACGCATCAATAGAATGCTTTAACTGTATTTCCACTTTTGCTGTCAAATTCTAGAAAACCTCACTATATTTGTGTTCCTATTCAAACAGCATACTTAAATATACGTATATATATATATCTTACCTTTTAGATGTTTCCAAGGAAAAGGTGTCATGGCAAGCGTTTCTTAGCTAGCTCAGCGTGATCTGTCCCAATAGCTGGGCTGGGGTCCAGTTCTCATTAACATACAATGGAGAAGTCTAGTTCTAAACCTTTAACCTTTTGCTAAGACAGACGGTTTTGAAATATAGTACAACTGATGATACATCTGCCTCCAGACATGGTTAATTATGGTGAAAACAGCTTCACAGCCCCCCTGATAACAAAGAGCACAAAAATAATTTTCCTTGCTCAAAGTTCCAGAAAAGATCTTACAAAAAGATAAGTTGCAATTTTTACATTTTGCTATTTGAATGGGGACACTTAACAAATATCAAAAAAGCTATTGTCCCAATTTGGTTGAAAAATTGGAAATACCATCTAAAGTCTGAGGGCATTTTTCACAGGACAGAGTTTTGTAATTTTTTTCAATACAACATTGACATAAAATTCAGACACCCATATACTTCTCTCTATATATACACAGTATACTGAATATACAGTATAATATATATATATATATATATATATATATATATATATATATATATATATATATATATATATATATACTGTGTATTGCATGTGTATATATATATATATATATATATATATATATATATATATACACAGTATCTCACAAAAGTGAGTACACCCCTCACATTTTTGTAAATATTTTATTATATCTTTTCATTTGACAACACTGAAGAAATGACACTTTGCTGCAATGTAAAGTAGTGAGTGTACAGCATGTATAACATTGTAAATTTGCTGTCCCCTCAAAATAGCTCAACACACAGCCAATAATATCTAAACCGTTGGCAACAAAAGTGAGTACACCCCTAAGGGAAAATGTCCAAATTGGGCCCAAAGTGTCAATATTTTGTGTGGCCACCATTTTTTTCCAGCACTGCCTTAACCCTCTTGGGCATGGAGTTCACCAGAGCTTCACAGGTTGCCACTGGAGTCCTCTTCCACTGCTCCATGACAACATCACGGAGCTGGTGGATGTTAGAGACCTTGTGCTCCTCCACCTTCCATTTGAGGATGCCCCACATATGCTAATAGTGTTTAGGTCTTTACCCTTTAGCTTTACCCTCAGCTTCTTTAGCAAGGCAGTGGTCATCTTGAAGGTGTGTTTGGGGTCGTTGTCATGTTGGAATACTATCCTGTGGCCCAGTTTCCGAAGGGAGGGGATCGTGCTCTGCTTCAGTATGTCAAAGTACATGTTGGCATTCATGGTTCCCTCAATGAACTGTAGCTCCCCAGTGCCAGCAGCACTCATGCAGCCCCAGACAATGACACTCCCACCACCATGCTTGATTGTAGGCAAGACACACTTGTGACAGGAGTGACTTTGGGTCGGGGGTTTGTGGAACTCAGCTTGCCCTGGAGAGTTCTGGAGGCTCCTTGTCCAGCTTCCCTGGACCTTCTTATGTGTAAATCACCCTGTGTCTCTAGGGCACAGGGTGAATGAGACCCCCCCCCCCCTATAATCTGTGCTAGTCAGATTCAATGCAGGATATATGTAAAGACTATTCTTAGTTTGTTGATGAACTCAAGATATTAATTGAGAGAGCTGATCACATTGTCCTCTGTACAATGTAGGAGATGGGCCGACTCCTAATGGAGCTCCTGCTGTCTTGTGGAGTTGATGATATTAGCATCTAACATGTGTGAAGCTCGGTGACAGCAAGTCTGACCTGTAGTGAAATCCTGATGGGCACAGAGTCACATCTGCTGCTTAAAGGGATTAGTGAATTAGCTCATGTTAATTTGTTACAGGTTTATTGTTACAGTAAAATGAGCAGGAGGGGGGTCTCCTCTTCTACTGTATATAAATACTTGTCAGTTTGGTTCTAAATAAACAGTCCATGTTGAGCAGCTAAGCAAGTGTCGTCTCGTTTGGTGCTTGGGAGCGGTTGGAATATCTGAGATCCATATCCAGACTGGGAGGAATTGGTATATGACGAAAGCACTCAAGAGGAGTGTGGGAGCGTTTCGTCACAACACTTATCTTCATACTCCTCACCTGGTTGTCGCCACACATGCTTGACATCATCTGAACCAAATAAGTTTATCTTGGTCTCATCAGACCACAGGACATGGTTCCAGTAATCCATGTACTTAGTCTGCTTGTCTTCAGCAAACTGTTTGCGGGCTTTCTCGTGCATCATCTGCAGACCAATTTGATGCAGTGTGCGGTGTATAGTCTTAGCACTAACAGGCTGACCCCCCACAGGAAACTGCAGAAACAAGCTTAACCCCTTACCAGCCTGAGCAGCCTGTCTGACTTGATAACAGAAAACATTCCCCGTTTAGGCAGTCTGCCTACATGCCCATTGCAGGCTTCTTGCTGAATCTTATATATTTTACCACTTCCAGACTGCCCACTGTGGATATATGTCGCTACTTTGACATTAAATACCGTTGTTATGGCAGCAGATAGCTGCCATAACCCTGGTATTTTTTTCAACGGTGGGCGGTCCACTTTGCGTTAAACCTACCCCCCTCCTGCCACATCACGGTTGTCTCCGCCACTTACCAGACCCATCAGTATTGTCAGAGACTATCTGATGGCAGGAAGTCGAGTGAGGGAATGATGGCCCCCACTCGACTCTATGCCATTGGATGACGGGAGCGACATAAAAAGCCACTTCCACCCAACGGCCTTAAAGGGACAAAAGATTTTTTTTTTTCCTTTATTGCTTTTAAAATGTAAGTAAACCCTCCTGTCGTTTTCAGCAAAGAAAGCTGCCATCTTTGCTTCTGTTTAATCTACAACTGCCATGATGCTGCACATGTGATTAGTTATGATACCAGCCATTGTATATTTTGACAGTTTGGTTGAGAGCACAACCAATGGGAGTGTTACATTTCTGTCACGTGCCAGAAATGAAACTGTTTTATGGATGAGTTTACTTCCGCTTTAAGTGTAAATGTGAGGTCTTTTTGATCCCAGATTTCACATTAAAGAGGTCCTGTCATGCTTTTTTTCTATTAGAAGTGATGTTTACATTCCTTGTAATAGGAATAAAAGTGATCCAAAATTTTTTTTTAAAGGGACAGTGCAAAAATAGCGTAAAGAAGTGAACGCCTTATGCAAGTCGCGCCCGCATTTGTAAACGGTGTTCAAACCACACATGTGAGCTATCCCCCTGATCATTAGAGTGAGAGCAATAATTCTAGCAAAACACCTCCCCTGCAACTAAAAACTGGTAACCGTATCCATTTTTAAACTTCGCCTATGGATATTTTTAGGTTTCAAAGTTTGTAGTGTTCCACGAGCGGGCACAATTTTGAAGCATGACATGTTGGGTATCTATTTACTCGGCTTAACATCTTTTACATTATAAAAAAAACTTGGGCTAACTTTACTGTTTTCTTATTTTTTAATAAAAAAAAAAGTGTAGTATGGTGCAAGTATTGCAACGACCGTCATTCTAGGGCACAGGTGTCAAACACAAGGCATGTGGGCCGAATCCGGCCCTCCAGGCCATTTCATGTGGCCCTCGCACCTCTCCTGCAATTGCTAATCCTCCAGACCCCTTTCTGTTTTTAAGCAATGCATCCAGCTTCTTCCCAGCAGCAGCATAAGGAAAGGGGTGTTGTGATGTTAGGGAGAGTAGGGGACTGAACTTCTGATGGTGGGATGGCTCTTGACATCTAATGTAAGGGGAGGGGATGCGCTGGACATCTAATCTTACAGATACAACCGACCCTTTTGAGGACAATCATAATGCTGAGGAGGTGGGGGTAATAGAAAAATTGGGAACATAGTGGAATCTGGAAGCCCCCTTTATAATAAGTGAGAAATGTGATATACACCTCCTTTCAGGGCAATGACTACAAAGATATGTTAGTACCCCTATCCCATTCCAGCAAAGAGTTAAAAGTAAAAAAAAAAAACACCAAATAAAAAATCCTTTAATAAACCAAAACATAAAAACATACATATTGGCTTTCAAAATAAAGTTTTTGGCCTATCAAACACAACCAATCAAACAGGGACATTTTCTAGCATTATCAATTATTTCCTTATCATTAATCAATGGCACACAAATATACATTGGCTGGGGTGATGCCAAAGTTCTGGGGAAAACTATGATGACTACAAATTCCACAAAACTTGTAAAAACCCAATATTTGTTAAATGATTAATTCTGACAGTGTGAACACAGTTGCCTGTAAGGTCTTTAACCTTTCCCTGTAAGGTTTTTTTTTTTTTTACTTTATCAACTTTCTGTCCAGAATAACCTGTAGCTGTATTTTCTAATGTTTTTTCAGTGACAGAAGGTGATGTCATACTGGAAACTTTTCTCATTTGTAACATTTTATAATAGCTGTCATAAATTCCTGCACAGACAGGTTAAAATAAAGAGCATATTACCGTTTTGTGATATGTACTGTGATATGAAATTTATGAAGGAATATTCCAGTTTATAATCTGTGTTGTTTTAAGATGTTTGGGCAGTAGATCACTTACTTGTAAAACAAGATTTAATATTCATATTTCACCTTGTCAAAGGTGCTGATGTTTCATATCACTTGGAGAAAATATCACATTTCTAATAGAACCCTAAATCTGTTAGCATTGTTTAGGTTCATAAGTGAGACTGGATGAATTATGATTTTGTATACATCTTTTGACCAAAAACATACCAATAGCACATAGAGATGCTACTCTATAAAGGAAACTGGAATGGTTTGGGGTTGATCACATTCATTTGTTTTAAAGTTCATATATTTTTTTAACTGATATTTTATATATTTTTTGCGATGTATGTAAAACTTTTTGTTTCAAATATGTAGCGGCCATAACCCCTTGAGGGGCGGCCTTGACATTTGGGCTTACCAGTTACCTCCTCTTGGCTTGTCGGTGAATGTCCAGTGGTTCCCAGGGTTAGTACCCAACAACTTTGGATACTGACACATAAAAAGTCCTTTTGAAGGTTTTTATTCTGCAGTGGTAACATCCAACATAACACAGTCTCAGTTAGGAATAAAGGGCAAGGGTAAAGAAACTCAGGCACTTTGAACTGCTGACATCCACTGAATGTCTCTAATCAACCCAGAGAGTAGCCTCTTGCAGCTGGGTACTTTAATGCTAGATAGACCTCTAGCCAGAGGTATAGCAGCTGACAATGTGATCCGGAAACTTGCAAAAGTCTCTGACTCAAAATGAACTTGCAACTGAAGATGAAAAGGAACCCTTCGCACAGTACCTGGAACTTTATCTGTCTCCTTGGCAGTACTGTGGAAGTGTGGATTCTTTAGTGTCCATACAACTCAGCTTCCAGGCTCTTACTGAGATGCCAGCTTGTTGGCCCTCCTCCGAAGAGTCCTCCCCCAGTCACTTGTATGAGCTGTGGTGCCCCTCCAATACTGAGAGCACACCAGGACGCCTTGAATCCTCCTTCAGTTACTGGGCCTCGGGCTAACCAGCTCCGAGACGCGGGAACAGACGGATCCCCACCCCAGACCATGCGGGTCTATGGGGCTAGTCAAACTGACCATGTTTGCGGGATGGCAAGCGCTCCTAAGCCCGGGACCCCTCGCGGGGCTACCCCGATCCAGAACCAGGAAGCAGGACTGTGGCCGAAACCCCAAACACGTGACTTCAGCACCTTAAGTACCCTTCCCCAGACTACACAGCAGGGCCAGACGCGCCCACTGATTGGCTCCAGGAAAGACTGATACCTAAGACGTCCAACCAGGCCTGGTTCTAGGCCTGTCACGGTGCCTCACTGCATTATTGACCAGGCAGAACCCTAGTACAGCCTAGCCAAACTGATGCCAAAGTTAACCTGTACAATTAACCCTCAGAACCCCATTACTGTTCTGAAAGAAAAAACTAAATTTCCACTTATAGTGCACACTTGTCAAAGTGTGACCGCTACACATATTTAAAGCAGGGTACACCATATTAATGGATCACAGCCAGTGCTGTGTTTTGCCCTAGGCCGACAAGCCCCAGGCCTAGGGCAGCACTTTGCGGGGGGGTGTCAAAAAAGCCACCACCGCACGGAAAAAAGCACCCGCATCTGACACCCGCACACAGGGCCGTCATCAGGGGAGTACAGCTGACTCCCGGAGCCCAGTGCCACAACAAGTTCCGGCACTGAGTTCCGGTAACTGGCCAGACAGGGGTGCACTAGTGTAGGCACCCAGGACATCTGCCATCCTGGTCCCACAAGCTAAATTTTAAATATGAGGGTTCTTCAAAAAGTTTCTGCACTTTTTTAACACTATTATATACGGTTTATAAAAGCGCAGAAACTTTTTGAAGAACCCTCATATACAGTATATAATAGTTTGTAGACTCTATACCTTTCTCACAGTCTAAATAATATAAACCGATATTTATTTATTTATTTTTTTTTATTTTTTTACCACAGCTTTAAGACATAAAGCAGAATATAACTTGCCCTACATTTTTAAAGAAAGATCATGTATTTGCAAAGTTTTATAACAGAAACAAACATTTTTTTTATATTCTTTACAATTCCTGTGTTTTTCCCTTTATATAATAAAAAAGAAAAAAACCAGTGGTGAGTAAAGACCACTAAAAGAAAGGTCAATCTGTCTAAAAAAATCAATTTAGGTACAGTGTTGTATGACCGAGGAATTGTCAATAAAATATTAAAGTGCTGAAAACTGAATAATGGCTGCACAGGAGTGAGATTTAGAATGCTGGATGTGCTCAACCTATGTGAAATGTTGCATGTTTATGATGTCTTATGCATGTCTTATAATCCAAAACTGACATTTAGAAAGAAAAAAAGAATTATGTTTAAATTTGTATACCCCGCTTTCACATTTTTTTCCTACAGGTAAGCCTATAATAAGGTAAAATGAATATTTCCTAAACCTGTACGGCTTAAGGGATATATTTACCTTGCATGCAGCCGCTGACGTCAGCGACGCATGCGCTCTGAAATCAGAGCTCCTTGCCGGAAAGAGGACTCCCGCTTGCACGTGCGGGAGTGACGCCATTGCGGCTTCGGCCACTCACAGCACTAGAGACGCGAACCCGGAAGAGACACAGAGGGAACATGTTGGCTCCCTCAGCGGTGGCCCTGTGGGAGCTTCGCTCTAAGGTATATATTTCATAATGAGCTAGTATGCGGTGCATACTAGCTCATTATGCCTTTGCCTTACAAGTCTGTTTGTTTTTTTGCACACATACAACCACTTTAATTACAGCTTTGGTTGCTTTTTTCTGTTTGTAAACAAAGTGGCTGGATATTTCCTTCATCTATTTTAAATTGCTGCAAAACGCGGGACGTGTTTGGGATGCCATTATTTCTTAATGGTACAACAATCATGCTGCAATTTTGCTGTGATTGTCACTGAAAAAGGAACATGAGCTTCATTTGGGTAAAAGGGTTGCACATTGCGATTTTCCACGATTGCAGCATGATATACCACACAACAATCGCAGTGTGATTGGGGGGCTATTAGAAGTAATGGCATCACAAATGCATCCCATGTTTACCAGCAATTTTAAATCAGGTGTGAATGGAGCCTTAGGCCCCTTTCACGTGGGGCAGACATCATTTTGATCAGCAGGGGATCTGCCTGCTGATCAGAGCAGAGCAGGCAGATGACAAGTCTGTGTCTGCTCAGTTTATGCAGCACGAAAATGGACAGAGCCATATGGGCGGTCAGGATTAAATGGATTCTGCTCTCCGTTTACACCCCGCTGCCCTCTGATCTGAGCCACCTAGATGAAGGAATATGTACCCTTCTATTTTTAGTGGACTGGATCAGATTGGAGGTAGGCGGGTGTAAACAGAGACAAGTCTATTTACACCCACTGGTCCATAGGGGTGAATGGACCGTCTGATCAGGTCCACATGAAAAACTGACAAGCAGACCTAATCGGACCCTTTGTGTTAAAGGGGCCTAATCCTAGATGAGGGTCTGATATAGACAATAATTGGGCATGCCACACACAAAAGAAAAAAAAAGCATAGGGACTCCCTAAAAATACATACCAGACCATTATTCTTGATAAAGTCTTGGTACAGATGTCAAGGGTGACCCCACACAAACTAAAAAAAATTAAATAAAAAAACTCCTTGGGTTGTGAGGCCCCCCAATATCAATAGCAGACCTAGATCATATCATGCCACAAGATCTCAACATGAGGAGGTACCTTGCCAGGGGCAAAAGACCTTGCCCACATGTTGATGTAAACAATTGTCTCTTACCCACAACCATGACCCAGTGATTGTGGGGGTCTGGGGGTATGGCACTTATCAGATTTGAAAAAATAAGGGGCCCCCAAACACTTCCCCCCACAAAAATGAGATACAAAGGAGGTAGAGGTAGAGGTTCATGGTAACCCCATTCATTGACACAAAAAAATATGAAATTGTAAATAAAACATTTTAAAAAGTCCTTTACTAAAAAATAAATATACCCAAAATGTCCCACAATGTAAATGTATCATCAATCACACCATCCAGCAATGCAGATCCCCACCAATCACAATAAATGATGCCCGACAACTGCTGAAAAATAAAACCCTGCCGACTGACGGACACATCTGATCTCATTGCTAGATTTAGCATGAATGATATGTCATAGCCCGCACCACTAAATGTAAACAAGGGGCCTGGGTCCCCCAGGTGATATGATTGAGCTGATATGGCAACGGCTATATCAGGTGAATGTCATTGTCCAAAGATATAGCCATGTGGCCATATTTGGTCAGTGATTTCATTGTTATCCCTATACTTTTGTTAACATGGCCAGGTTACTAAATGAATGGGTAACTAAGGATGCAGCAGGTGAGCCTTGAGTTTATCCCCAGTTAGGGCATACTGTATATGTGGCTAACATTGATGTAAGAAATGCATTTCCCTGATCTTTTTTAAAGTAGAACTATAGGCAAAACTTTTTTATTCATTTTGGAAAGAGCAAGGGAGGGTTATAATCCATGTCAGAATTCTTTTTACCATCGGTTTCCCATTGCAGAGATTTCACTTCACTTCCTGTCCCATAGCCAAACAGGAAGTAAAAGGAAATCCCTGCAAATTAAAGGTATTCTTTGGGCACCTCCAGGTCACCAGAACTAGTGTCCCCATTGGAAGATTTCATCTCTTTTACTTTTCTGGGGCAACCCAAAATTTTGGATTTTCTTTTACTGTCACTTTCAATGATAATGGTAAACAGGACAAATAGAGAGGGCGAATCTCCCTAATGGGGCACAGACAGCAATAAAAACTGACAGGGGTTCTAATACCTCTCTACTCTATCCAAAACTAAAAAAAAGTTGTGCCTTTAGTTATGCTTTAAAGCCTATGTGTATCTAAAGTCAAAAAACATAAAAATCAGCAACAGGGACATAACTTACAGTTAGTATGATGTGTCCCTTGTGCTGATTTTTCTTCTTTTAGAAGTCTTTCTCTGTGCTACTTACCCACTTCCTACGTTGTAGATTTCCAGTGAGGCAGGGGTTAATACAACTAAAGGGCTGTCAGGAGTTCTCATAAAGAGAACTATGCCCATCCACCCCAGATGTTTAATAGAGAGATTTTATAAAAAGTTTAGTGGTAGCACAATTCGTCAGATACAACATATGGATATTTGTTACACACCTCCTAGGTTGTCCCATATCCAAAAGAAGAAATTTGGTTTTGTCAGTTATAGGAATACATGTCCATCTCATCACCCTTTGAAGCACATGTTGTGTTATAATAAATCAATTTACATTTTTAACAGTTGGATAATTTATTTTGTTTGATGAAGGTCAGTAGCTCTAATCTGCTGTGGTGATTTTAGTACCCTTACCATTGAAATAATAAAGAGAATAATCTTTATAGATAGAACAGTGTTTCTCAACTCCAGTCCTCAAGGCGCCCCAACAGGTCATGTTTTCAGGCTTACCATTATTTTGCACAGGTGATTTAATCACTGCCTTAGTAATTACCACAGCCGTTTCATCTGAGGGAAATCCTGAAAACATGACCTGTTGGTGCGCCTTGAGGACTGGAGTTGAGAAACACTAAGATAGATAGAAATCCAGACAAATTATGGGAATGCAGGCGGCACCTACCCTCCCCGAATACCAAACTTATAATACCTATTTAAATAAAACACAAACTGCTTTTTGGCAAAGATTGTCCGCAGCACGTTTATTGGTGTATTCAGATCAATAAATAATAATAACAATATTCTGATAATTGTATTAATTCATAAAATCCATCAATTTCAACAATAAACTTAAAACAGCTCAGTCTTAAAGGACTCAAGCATACAGAATATTTTAAAGCCAAAGTCCCCCCTACACTTATGCAGGGTGACAGACCACATAACGTGCTTAGCGACAGGGGGGGGGGGGGGGCTTATTGCACCTACACTGACTAGGTGGCCACTGGCGGGAATACCTGTGAGAAGGGTTCTATATATAATAAGCCCCTTTCCAGAACTTTCCACAGGGGTCACATGACTATGACTGATTACCCAATCAGCCTGTTCACCTTAATCCTGCCCCCATACCTATTTGAAAACCTCTTAAAGGGGCCCTGTCCCTAATACATTAACCTGCGCATACTTCCTATCATTATCTTATTATTTAAATCTATCCTATGTTTTATAAAGGGAGGGGCGACCGCATGCCCATGCTTGTCTTGCCATTCTTTTTGATGTCAGGAATTGTCCCTCTTATTCTGCACGTATACAGTACTTGGCAATTAAATGGAGTAAAGCAACAGAGGATAGAACCATAATGAGGAGATTTGTATCTGCTGTGCTTTAAATAATCCTGCATTTGAAATATGTACATTTTATAAAGCTGCATAAATGTGTATTTTTTTACATTTTGGAAAAATGCAGTTAGTGATTTATGGGGTGGATAACTCCACTTTTATACTTAGTTAAATTACTTCCCTTTTAACATCACTTAACCTCCACACAAGGCATACTTATCTCTTGTATATGTCTATCAAGAAAGAAGGATGCCTTTAAATAACCTATGAAAAGCAGTATGATGAAAAGGATGTGTGTATAATAGGTCATCATTGATGTCAAACTGCAGCATGGCCTTTCAGCTCAGTAAAAGCTTAAAACATATACACATCATTGTGCGCAGCTACTTAGCATTTTAGATGTGCCTTGTGATCCATCATAACCAATTCTTCCTTCCAAGTTAAAAAAAAAACTTTGAAATTGCTGCAGAGAATTCAAACTGATGGGATAAAGTGGTGCTATAAAATAGATTACGCTTTCATGTTGCTGAGGCCCTCCTCCACCCCTGGACTTTGAAAGATTTTTCTAGTCTAATGCAATTAGGTGATGTGAGAAGATCAGAGACTAAAAATATATGTATGCATAGTTTATATAGGAGACATGGAAATTGATATGAAAGGCATACATTACTGTATTTTTTTCAGTAAGCTGACTGGGTGAAAATTGTTTAAGCTCAGCGGTTTCATATGGACCAACCACTTTGTTATGCTGATAAGAGACAACTTGATTTCTCAACTGGGAGTAAAGGCCATTTCATTAATCTGTGTAAGTATATGGAAAGGGACCCAAAATATATGATAATCGTTGCCTGTTCTGGATTAGCATGCATATTTATACCACAGATTCTTTTTAAGCAGCTGTTTGTTGGTGTGCACTTTTATCTGACTGTGATCTACATACTGACTGTAGCTAGTTTAACCACTTCAGCTACTGTATTGTACCTTAAAGCGGAAGTAAACCCATCGATTTAACAGTTTAAAAAAAAAAGGCATGCCGGGAATGCTAACTGCACATTGGCTGTGCTCTCAACCAAACAGTCAAACCATCCAATGGCTGGTGTCATAACGGATCACATGTGCAGCACCGTGGCAGTTGAAGATTAAACAGAGGTAAAGATGGCAGCTTCCTTGGCTGAAAACGATAGGGGGGTTTACTTCCACTTTAATACCCCTTATGAACCAAAATAATTTTTACTTGTGGGCCTGTTTTTCAGCAATAACTTTGTTTTTACATAAGATTACAAAGTAATACATATGTTGTTTTTTTGGGGACAAACTAGGCTTTCTTTAGGAAATATTGTCTTGCAAATGTTATTTTATTTCAATGTAATAGCTAAACAAAAATATCCAAAAAAAATGACAAAAACACTTTTTTTTTTACTATTTGACCAGTGTTATTTTTTTAAAGTAGATTTACAGTAAAAAGTAAAATTTTTCTATACCTTTTCCCATTTAAAATGACACAAAAATGATGCTTCTGCTAAAAAGCAAAGCAAAGTTATTTGCAAGTGAAAAAACATTATTTTTGTTAATTCAATGCGACACTTAAAACAATAACAAACAAAACAAATGAAATAAAAATTTACATATTAATGGTTAAAAACAATAAGCAGGAAAAATATTGCAAAGGGGAGAAAGGGAAATAAATTGGGCTAACTAGAGTTGTCTAAGGGATTAAATAGATATTTTATTTTTAAAAGTATTTTTTTACGTGTAAGGTCTCTTAACTGATTTCAAAGGTGTATTGAAATAGTAAATAAAATGCAACATTATATTGTTAAACTACTCAATGACACTTGCAAACTATCCTCAAGTGTAATTTTACACAGGGCTGGCTGCATTTTGACAGTCTGACCTGCTATGTAAAATATGTGTGACATAAGATGGTGTAACAAATGTATTTTCTAGATGTTTCTTAAATCCTAAATTTAGATAAAAATAAAAAAGCAAAAGTCAGCACAAGGGAAATAACTTATGCGGCGTACACACGGTCGGAATTTCCGATGGAAACAGTCCGATGGGAGCCTCTCATCGGATTTTCCGACCGTGTGTATGGTCAACGGTCTTTTTCTGTCGGAATTTCCGACGGACTTTGAATTGAGAACCTCTCAATTTTTCCGACAGAAAAAAACGGATTTTCCGATCGTGTGTATGCAATTCCGACACGCAAAATTCCGACGCATGCTCGGAAACCATTTGGCGCATGCTCGGAAGCATTAAACTTCCCTTTTATAGTGCTGTCGAACGTGTTTTATGCCGCTGTGTTGTTGACCGTCAGAATTTGGTGTGATCGTGTGTAGGCAACACAGCTTGAGCGGAATTCCGTCGGAATTCCGCCGGAAAAACCGACACAGTGTGTACGAGGCATTAGAGTTAGTATGTGATGTGTCCTTTGTAATAGAATGTATAAACAACTGTGACTCCATCTTAAAGATTCTCTTCCATTTTGCATACAGTAGAAGTGAACATTTTGCTGTGTGTATTTGTATTTTACCATATTTAGCTTAAAAGTTTGCTTACCCTATGAGATATTGTGGTTAAGCCGAATTTGTGTCAGCAAAAGTCATTAGCTATTTCTTGTTATCTAGTCAAGCAGCCTTTTGTATAAGCAAAATCATCAACTAGTTCTTGTTTAACTAAATTCAGCAGTTTTAATCATGATAAGAAAATACTGAGTTTGTATAGACTTTAATGCCCCGTACACACGGTCGGAAATTCCGACAGAAAGTGTCAGATCGGACCATGTTGTCGGAAAATCCGACCGTGTGTGGGCTCCATCGGACTTTTTCCGTTGGAATTTCCGACGGAAAAAATTTGAGATCCTGCTCTCAAATTTTCCGACAACAAAATCCGATCAGACTTTTTCCGATCGTGTGTAGAGAATTCCGACCGACAAAGTGCCACGCATGCTCAGATCAAATTAGGAGACCAAACCTATTGGCTACTAGCCTCTACGTAGTTCCGTCGTACGCAACGAACGTCACCACGTTCAGAATGATCGGATTTTCCGACAACTTTGTCCGACCGTGTGTATGCAACACCAGTGTCGGACAAAATCCGTTGGAAAAAATCTGACGGATTTTGTGGTCGGAATTTCCGACCGTGTGTACGGGGCATTAGAAACATATGCATTAAAACACAGCTCCTCCCTTCTTTCTTTTGCAAATAAGCCACGGTAGTATTCAGTAAAGTTTCCCTGTGTCTTATTGGTTTCTCACGAATTTGGGGGTCACTGAAGCTCTTCCTGCATTACCTGAAGTACACCTGGGTGGCGTATTACCTCTAACATCCTTTATGTTTATTCTTCTCCTTCCAGTAGAAATACTAGCAATACTATTGGCTGCAGGGAGGGTGTGGAAGGAACTAAAATATATTGCATGGCAAATTACACTTCCCCTTCTTAATAAGAAATCTCTGATATACTCAAGAAGGGGTGATGAAAAGTCTATGGCTTCTGGGGATTTTCTGCCAGCTTACCGAGCCCTCTCAAAGCACCTGCAGTGGTGACAGTAATACCAACCCAACAGAGGTTCCAACCCTTGCCTACAAAAACAAATGTACAAGTATCGACAAGAGGTCTATGAACATTAGTAGTTCAACTTTAAATATTGGTACAGATAAGGCAGCCATACTGTCAATGCATACAATGGTGATTGGAGTAAACATTAGAAGAACCCACTGCCCCCAAAAGTCACGTGAAAAAGAAAAGGTTTAGATCAGTAAGTGATTCATTTTAAAAAACAAGTCTCATTTAGATTTGCAGGTAAATTCAAAGTGTATATAAAGCCAAAATGTTTTTGGAGAGAGCTGTGACATGGCAGGTGTGCGGGGGCCGTGCTAAGGAATTTTCTCTTCCTGGAATACACTCAATAATAATTTTTTAAACAGAATGCCTTCTTTAAAAAAATGCAGAATATAAAAGATAAAATTATAATTTGTTTATTTGGTCACAGTCTGAAATGTGCATCCCTTCAACCTAAAACCTTAGCTTTAAACCCTTCCGCAACTTCTTAATCTCAGACTTGTCTAGCTGCAAAAGCAATATATAAGTGCTGCTGGATACAATCTGCACTTGTATTTTATGTAGTGTGGATCCAAGCTATTCTACATCATATACATTCACATATAAAGAACGATCATAAAGGAGAGAGTTTGGATGTGGCAGCACTAATCCCCATCTGGCTTAGATTCCAGGTGAAAGCAACACTTGACCTATATTTCCGTGCTGAGCTACTCCAGACAATATACTCATGTATTCCAGCATTGAAGATTAGGAAATAATTAAAATATTTGCCTAGATTTGGAAACCTTTCAACTCTTGCTATTTGTTGAGCACATAAGGAATGCTATGAAGTCTCTTACTTACAGTACAAGGGACTACAGCATAATCCCTTTGGGATTAAGGAAATATATATATAAAACTACATACATTCACCTATGACACAAAATATCTTTTTAAAAAAATTGGAAAAACTGGAACTTTTGAAAAGGCAAAAATTAATCTCCAAGAAATATTTAATAAGATTCAGTAAGATTCACT
This sequence comes from Lithobates sylvaticus, assembly GCA_028564925.1. Lineage (NCBI taxonomy): Eukaryota > Metazoa > Chordata > Amphibia > Anura > Ranidae > Lithobates > Lithobates sylvaticus. The sequence goes on along the minus strand of CM053026.1, from coordinate 355,943,347 downwards.
CACTCAGTCATAAAGCAAATTGATATACCCCTAAAAGTTCAGGCGTTAGCTTCTTGCTAACCATTAAGCAAAAAAACATAAAAAAAGGAAAAAGCACCCCCAGAAGAGCCCCCAAATTGTTTTGTGATTTCTCTACATACCTGAAGATGACACCTCTCTCACTCAGCACTTACCAACACACCTTGATGTATGTCAAGAATTTATTAGGCCAAGCATAGAAAGTGTACTTACACAAACAATCAATAAGACAATAACATTACTGTGAGAGATATGGTTAAACACCTGCAGTTTTATATGCAACTGTAATTAACAGAACTGAACTGCATTAACCTAGCACTACTATATAAAGGCAGTCTTATCTTGCTATAACAGTCCCGGTTTTGTCACACTGGCCAGTAAGTGCTGATAAAAAATTTTTTGGGGCCCTTGAAGAACAAACAACAGCTCGCAGCAGACAAAAGAATAACTTGTATGATGTTAGTCTCTTACCAGACCAAGGGCACATTCTTCTGAGTCTCTGGACGTGTGCTCTGATTCAATAAAAGTCAACTCCAAGGCAGACAGGGATAGAAGTTGCTGTGATCTCTCTCTCTCTTTCAATCCTGCTGAGACAGTCCCTCTTTTCCTTCCTTACAAGTAGTGGAAGCACTCTCTTGTACAGTGTTTGCAATCTAAAGGGGCACTGGATTGTTCCCTAATAAAGAGGAGTTAAGGAAACCCCAGGTGGGACAGAACTATTTCACAGAACCAAGACGCAAGAAATGTCAGTGACCAAGATGCCTTTCATCACAGTAGGAACTCTCTGGACTTCAAGAATTTCCAGGTAGCTTTGTGAAAGGGTCCTCTTTTATAAACTAGCGCTCTGCAGTAGTAGTCAGTGGTGCTCTCCTGATGGTCAGGGATCTGCTGATGGTCACAGTCACTCACTCTCCGCATCCAGAAATTGAAACACTGATCCCCAGTGTGGGTTCTCAGGAGCCAGGTCCCTACAGATGTAGCATTGCAAAAAGTACATTGGCAGCAGCAGTCTCTGATCAGCACTCTTCTCCTGGGCAGCACAGCATCAGATAACTCCAACAGACCCTCTCCCCTTGTTTTGTTGCATCTGCCAATCACTGTCCTCTAGGAATTAGACCCAGCCAAGATGGAGGCCCCCTGCACTGGATATACTCCATAGATGAGCAGTGCAAAGTGGTCACCTTAAAGCGGAGGTCCACCCACCCCACGAAAAATTAAAAGTCAGCAGCTACAAATACTTCAGCTGCTGACTTCTATTATATGGACACTTACGTGTCCACGGAGCCCGCAATGTCAGCACCGCAGCTGATCTTCAAATTGTCTGTCGGGTGCAGCCGCTGCCATTGCTGGTAAGGGAACCTGGCAGGGAAGCCTTTCAGCTTCACAGCTGGTTCCCTACTGCACATGGTCAAAACGCGCTGCACTTTCTAATTGGCCTAGCGGCAGAGGAAGGAGGAGGGGGCCAAACTTGTGAGAGACAGCGCCGTTCCTCCCCACCCCCCTGAAAGGTGCCAAATGTGGCACCAGAGGGGGGAGGAGACAAACAAGTGGAGGTTTCACTTTTGGGTGGAATTCTGCTTTAAAGATGGTTGCTGCACTTCTGCATTAATGAATATTTAGTTTAACCCTGTCCACACTGCAGAAGGATTATACAGTGACAACAAAGGAAAAAGTTCCACAGCAGTTATCAGCTAAAGTCCAGGTTACATACTCCCTGGCACAAAAGAATCTTTGGTCCTCCAAAGAGGTGGAAGACAAACAGGAACTAAGTGCAAGTTATTAAACAAGTTACCAAGAAATTAAACAGATTTTATGACATTTCCTAACAAACACATCAGGTAAAGGAGGCCTCTGTTATGGGTAGCACTGAAGCATCAGAGAACCAATGCACAGTCAGGATCATCTCTTATGAACTCTTGTACCGCAAGTCATATGTAAGTCTCTGTGGGGGTTGTACCATTATCTTGACCTGCTGTTCCCTGGGTTCAGATGGCTCTAGGTTAGAATCTTCTTGTTTAGGCACTGGCAACTCTAAAGCCCCATACACACGGTCGGACTTTTTCATGGATTCTGTCCGATCGGACAAGGTTGTTGAAAAATCAGACCGTGTGTATGCACCATCGGACAATGTTCGTCGGTTTGACCGACGGACAAAGTCTTATCTCCTGCTGGAAATCTTTGCCGTCAACACGGTCCGATCACACCAAATCCGATCGTGTGTACGGTTGTCCGACCGGACAAAGTGCCACGCATGCTCAGATCACATTACAAGACCAAAGCTATTGGCTACTAGCCTCTACGTAGTCCCGTCGTAGGCAACAAACGTCACCACGTTCAGAATGATCGGATTTTCCGACAACTTTGTCCGACCGTGTGTACGCAAAACCAACATCGGACAAAGTATGACGGACATGGTCCGACGGACCTGGTCCGCGGATTGTCCGACCGTGTGTATGGGGCTTTAGATGGAGGATGACTGCACATTTTTGCATTAATGAATATTCAGTTTAACCCCGCCCACACTGCAGAAGGATAACACAGCAACAACAAAGGAAGAAGTTCCACAGCAGCAGTGATGTAAGTAACTGAGTTAAAATAAACTGAGTTACCTAACGCAGTTACTTTAGAGGGTAACGAGTAATCTAACTGATTACTTTTCCCCTCATGGTAACTCAGTTCCCATTACTTTGGCTTAGTTACCCCAATTACATCTACCGCCACTAGATGGCAGTAGTGCAATTCCGGTGTCCTGCCGAAAAAGTTCCCCCGCCGGATAAGGACCCCCTGTACTGCGCAGGCGCAGGGCTTGCGCAGTACGAAGGACTACGGAGCTTCCGAAAATTGCCGAACCTAAACAGCTCTGAGTGAACTCTACACCGCGCAGGTGCAGTTAACATGTAATTGTACGAGGCGATGCCGCACGCTCCTGATGCTCGTGCTACTCTGCAAGGGGCGTCTATCGTGTAAGTAAGGGGCGGGTCTGGTATTACTGTAACCAAGGGGCGCATTTATTATTATTGTTGTTATATATCGAGCTCTGCCCATTAATTTAACATTCGCCCTCTTCTGTAGCCATCCGCCCCTTGCACAATATAATAATAATAGACCCGCCACTTGCTTACACGCTATAACAGATCTGCCCCTTGGTTAGAGTAATAATAGAGCAGCTCCTTGGTTACACGATATATAACAATAATAATAAATGCGCCCCTTGGTTACAGTAATACTAGACCCGCCCCTTAGTTACACGTATAGAATATTAAAAAAAAAATTCAGTTACTTTGCTGCGTAACTAATTACTTTTCCAATGTAGTAACTGAGTTACTAACGCAATTACTTTTTGGGAGAAGTAATTTGTAACTTAACTAATTACCTTTTTAAAGTAAGATGACCAACACTGCACAGCAGTTATCAGCTACAGTCCAGGTTACACTGTTTGCCAAACATGAATGTGTAATATGAAAGAACCCATAGCAGCCAATTGGACTATTGCTGTACAGTGTGTACTATAATTAGAGTAATAATATAATTAGATTAGTGCTTGTAATAGATTACTGCCTTTGCATTATCGAAAACTTGCACCTGTACATGAGAGTATATAATATATGATTAATCAACTTAGTCTGCTACACATTAGATATAAGTTTAATACAATGTTATCATACCTTTATGCTTTAAAATAAAGAACAGCAAAATTAGTTCTATATATACTGTATATATGACTACATGTATACAGTATATATATATATATATATATATATATATATATATATGTATATATAACTACATGTATGCTACCATCCTCCCTTATTTAAAGTGGTTCTAAAGGTACAAGGTATTTAACCCTAATGCATTCTATGCTTGAAGGTAAAAAACCTTCTCCATGCAGCTCCCCCCCCCCCCCCCCCAATACTTACCTGAGCCCTATCTCGATCCAGCAATGTGCACGAGAGCAGCAGCTCTCTTAGCTCTCTTCCTCCTCATTGAACAGAGAGGCAGCATCAAGAGCCATTGGTTCATGCTGCTGTCAATCACAGTCAGGAGGGTGGGAATGGGGGGACACACAGAGCCAGCTTGGGAGCTAGCATGCATAAGTGCCCCCAGGGTCACTGAGCAGGACGGGGAGCCAAGAGTACTGGCAGGGGACCCAGAAGAAGAGGATTGGGGCTGCTCTGTGCAAAAACCATTGTACAGAGCAGGCAAGTATGACACGTTTAATATTTAAAAAACAAATATGTAAAATCCTAGATGGTAGCCAGTAATCATGTAATCTGGCCACCTAATATTCTTTCTAATGAAGGATTATTGAACACATAAGGGGACAACTTATACAAAAGTGTGGCAGAGCAAAACTGGCTGAACAGAATAACAAAACCTTAGATCAGGGGTCGGCAACCCGCGGTTCGTGGGCTGCACCCGGCCCACCACCGCTAAATCTCCGGTCCATCAGTGATTAATTCACGGGGCCACTCACCCGCGGACAAGTGGGTCTCTGTTTAATAATGTCATCTGCAAAAGTGTCTGTGTTATATAATAAAAATGCAGCTATATATCAGCGCCGCTTGGCGCTCAGGTGACTCTGCGAGGCCCTCCTCCTCCCCCCTCCTCTCCTGATTGACTCTGCCCCGCCCACTACAATTTTCAGACGAGTAGAAGAGCGAGGCAGCGAGTCACGTGAGCATTGAGTGACGCTCTTAATGAGGTATATAGCTGCATTTCTATTATATAACACAGACACTTTTGCAGATGACATTATTAAATGCTGGGCAAGCATTTTCTTGTATCCTCCGTCCACAGCCACTACTGTACCCCCCCCCCTCGTCCACAGCCACCTCTGCTTCCCCCCTGTACACAGCCACCGCTGTACATCCCCCCTGTCCACAACCACCGCTGTATCCCCCCTGTCCACAGCCACCGCTGTACCCCCCCTGTCCACAGCAACCGCTGTACCCCCCCTGTCCACAGCTGCAGCTGTACCTTCCCCTGTCCACAGCCGCCGCTGTACCCCCTGTCTGCCGCTGCCACTGTACCCCCGTCCACAGCCAACGCTGCACCCCCCCTGTCCACAGCCACCGGTGTACCCCCCTGTCCACCGCCACCCCTGTATCCCTCCCGGTCCACAGCCACCTCTGTACCCCCCTGTCCACAGCCACCTCTGTACCCCCCCATCTACAGCCACTGATGTACCCTCCCGTACGCAGCCACCTCTGTATCCCCCCCTGTCCACAGCCACTGCTGTACCCGCTCCTTTCCACAGTCACCTCTGTATCCCTCCCTGTCCACAGCCACCTCTGTTCCCCCCCCCGTCCACAGCCACCTCTGTACCCGCCTGTCCACAACCACCGCTGCGCCCCCCCTGTCCACAGCCACTGCTGTACCCCCCCTGTCCACAGCCACCCCTGTATCCCCCCCTGTCCACAGAAAGCGCTGTAACCCCCCATCCACAGCCACCTCTGTATCCCTCCCTGTCCACAGCCACCTCTGTGTCCCCCCCTGTCCCCCCTCTGTACCCCCCTCTCCACAGCCACCTCTGTACCCCCCCCCCGTACACAGCCACCTCTGTATCCCCCCTGTCCACAGCCACCGCTGTACCCCCTCATATCCACAGTCACCTCTGTACCCCCCCCCCCCCCACAGCCACCTCTGTATCCCTCCCTGTCCACAGCCACCTCTGTATCCCTCCCTGTCCACAGCCACCTCTGTATCTCCCCCCTGTCCACAGCCACCTCTGTATCCCCCCCTGACCACAGCCACCTCTGTATCACACCCTGTCCCCAGCCACCTCTGTATCCCCCCTGTCCACAGCCACCTCTGCATCTCCCCCCTGTCCACAGCCACCTCTGTATCCCCCCCACAGCCACCTCTGCATCTCCCCCCTGTCCACAGCCACCTCTGTATCCCCCCCCCACAGCCACCTCTGTATCCCCCCCTGTCCACAGCCACCGCTGTACCCCCCCCCCCCATCCACAGCCACCTCTGTATTCCCCTACCCAAAGCCACCTCTGTATCCCTCCCTGTCCACAGCCATCTCTGTACCCCCCCATACTCCACCATCTTCATTTGTTAGCAGGTGAATGCGGCCCTCCATTCATTCACATACATTGATTTCGGCCCTTAAGTGGAAAAAGGTTGCTTACCCCTGCCTTAGATAGGTAAAACAGTAATCATATATGTATTTCAACTATGTATTTTGCTACAAGAAAAACAGAAATGGAAGGCGCGCACAACTAGTGCATTACCAGAGATAATTTAATAATAAGACATTTTTGTATAATAGTGGGTACTCACAAAATGCAACTGACAAAAGGCCATGGACATGCACAGAACATGGGGTACAGCTAAGGCGTTTTGGGGATGCATACACTTCCTCATGCACTGTGTTTATGGCCTTTTGTCGGTTGCATTTTGTGTGTACCCACTTTTATACAAAAAAATCTTCTTATTAAATTATCCCTGGTAATGCACTAGGTGTGTGCGCCTTCCATTTCTGTTTTTCTTGTAGTTCCTTTTGGATTACCCCATCTAAGAAAGGCAACGTCCACCTAGTTTTGGGAAACCATATATACCTTTCACACCACCATTTTATCTGTTACTCCTCACCTTGGAAGACCTATTAGCGCTGGAAGTGACTGTGTTTCGTGTATTTTTCTGTTTTATAGAGTTTTACGGTAAGGATCACAGATACGCATTGCTAATCTACAATGACGCTAATGAGGGTATTTAGTAATTGATGGCCTGAAGAATTGCAGCCTTGTTTTCCCAGTACAATATTTTTTAGTAGTCAAAGGATTTTACATAGGTAAGTGGCCTGGTGTCATAATGTTGCTAGACTGAGCATGTAGACTTGGTTCCTATATAAACATTTGGCCACATCATGCCTTTAATTTAAATATGTGTATTTATTATATTTGCCATCCCATATATCTGGTGTCATAGTTGACTTTTAATATTTTTTCACATTGCAACTTAGGGAGTCATGCATCATTAACAACTTTACTGTGCTATTATGAAGCTTTATTCCTACAAAGTCCCTTTATAAAATATTGCAGATGTCAAAGACATCACAATTCTGTCTACAGCATTATTTGTCTATCCCTCTAAATGAAAGAATAAAATTCAGTGACTTGTGCAAGGAAATTACTCATATGACTGCTCTTCTATTCTGACTGCTTGAGAAGGAAGATATGGAATGTAGAAACTCATTCACAAAGAATAAATGACATCTTAATCCAAAAGAAAGAGGATTTATGTACAGTGGTGTGAAAAAGTGTTTGCCCCCTTCCTCATTTCCTGTTCCTTTGCATGTTTGTCACACTTAAGTGTTTCGGAACATCAAACCAATTTAAACAATAGTCAAGGACAACACAAGTAAACACAAAATGCAATTTGTAAATGAAGGTGTTTATTATTAAAGGTGAAACAAAATCCAAACCATCATGGCCCTGTGTGAAAAAGTGATTGCCCCCCTTGTTAAAACATACTATAACTGTGGTTGTTCACACCTGAGTTCAATTTCTCTAGCCACACCCAGGCCTGATTATTGCACACACCTGTTCACAATCAAGGCATCACTTAAATAGGAGCTGCTTGACACAGTAAGGTCCACCAGAAGATCCTTAAAGCTACACATCATGCCGAGACCCAAAGAAATTCAGGAACAATTGAGAAAGAAAGTAATTGAGATCTATCAGTCTGGAAAGGGTTTATAAAGCCATTTCCAAAGCTTTGGGAATCCAGCGAACCACAGTGAGAGCCATTATCCACAAATGGCGAAGACATGGAACAGTGGTGAACCTTCCCAGGAGTGGCCGGCCGCCAAAATTACCCCAAGAGCGCAGCGACGACTCATCCAAGAGGTCACAAAAGACCCCACAACAACGTCCAAGGAACTGCAGGCCTCACTTGCCTCAGTTAAGGTCAGCGTTCATGCCTCCACCATCAGGAAAAGACTGGGCAAAAATGGCCTGCATGGCAGAGTTCCAAGGAGAAAACCACTGCTGAGCAAAAAGAACATCAAAGCTCGTCTCAATTTCTCCACAACACATCTTGATGATCCCCAAGACTTTTGGGACAACATTCTGTGGACCGATGAGACAAAAGTGGAACTCTTTGGAAGGTGTGTGTCCAAGTATATCTGGCGTAGAAGGAACACTGCATTTCAGAAAAGGAACATTATACCAACAGTAAAATATGGTGGTGGTAGTGTGATGGTCTGGGGCTGTTTTGCTGCTTCAGGACCTGGAAGACTTGCCGTGATAAAAGGAACTATGAATTCTGCTGTCTACCAAGAGATCCTGAAGGAGAATGTCCGACCATCTGTTCGTGTACTCAAGCTGAAACGAACTTGGGTTCTGCAGCAGGACAATGATCCTAAACACACCAGCAAGTCCACCACCAAATGGCTAAAGAAAAACAAAATGAAGACTTTGGAGTGGCCTAGCCAAAGTCCAGACCTGAATCCTATTGAGATGTTGTGGTATGACCTTAAAAAGGCCGTTCATGCTCGAAAACCCTCTAATGTAACTGAATTAGGACAATTCTGCAAAGATGAGTGGGGCCAAAATTCCTCCAGGACGCTGTAAAAGCCTCATTGCACATTATCGCAAACGCTTGGTTGCAGTTGTTGCTGCTAAGGGTGGCCCTACCAGTTATTAGGTTTAGGGGGCAATCACTTTTTCACACAGGGCCATGATGGTTTGGATTTTTTTTTTTTCACCTTAAATAATAAACACCTTCATTTACAAATTGCATTTTGTGTTTACTTGTGTTGTCCTTGACTATTGTTTAAATTGGTTTGATGTTCCGAAACACTTAAGTGTGACAAACATGCAAAGGAACAGGAAATGAGGAAGGGGGCAAACACTTTTTCACACCACTGTACATTAAGTGCAATCTTCTCTACTGTCTTCCAGAGATATCAAGTAGTAGAAACTCAGAGCTGACATTTCAAAATGGAACTGCACATTACTATACAAGAGTTGCACAGTGCGATGTGCGTGTCGTGTATGTACATGTCATGTACATGATGTGTTTCACTTTTGCCATCTTTTAGGGCTAAGTCACACTATTGTGCTTTACATGTGTTGGTGTTATGTACCATTCATTATAAATATCACACCAATGCACCTTGCGCAGAGTGCCTTGTGATGCAGTGTGTAGCCAAAAATGCTGCATGCACCTTATAAGTGCATTCTGGTGTATTGGACAACCCAAGCAGAATTATGACATGACATGTGAAGGACCTAACCCACAGTCGCTTAAGCTACCCGTTAAACATAATATCCAACTCTCCAAATCCCCTCACAAATGACATGACAAGATTTTGGAGTAAATGGCCTTGACGGCCTTTTATTAACAATTACTTTCAATTAAACAAATAACATTTTAAATAACTCTTAACCCAACTTTTATTTCCTATTGGGGTCTTCGAGGGTAACACAAACCACTGGTCACTGCGACAAACTTCTTTTAACTTTTGGCCTCCAGTCGCAAGCCCCCAGACCCGGAGACGGTACTCGATTTTGCAGTGACCTACCTTTTACCCCTTCCGGGTTAACCCCTCGTTAACCGGAAGGTACCTGATAACCCCATCCACAGATGGGTACCAACCATGTTAACCCCATATCACAGATGGGTACCAACCATGTTAACCCCATACTACAAGATGGGTACCAACCATGTTAACCCCATACTACAAGATGGGTACCAACCATGTTAACCCCACTACAAGATGGGTACCAACCATGTTAACCCCATACCACCTATGGGTACCAACCATGTTAACCCCATACCACAGATGGGTACCAACCATGTTAACCCCATACCACAGATGGGTACCAACCATGTTACCCCCATACCACAGATGGGTACAAACCATGTTAACCCTATACCACAGATGGGTAACAACCATGTTATATATGCATATAACATCCATATTCTCCTCCTCCAAAGACCCAACCACTGCCACGGGCTGTCCTTACCGCCCCTATTATAATTAACCATACTCGGGAGGGTGGGTGGGAATCTTCTCCACCGTCGCTCACTAGTGATGTCACTCCCCTCCTTTCTCCTAGCTTTCTAACCCAAGCACCTCCCCTGCTCCAGCCACTCCCCTTTACTTAAAGAGGACAAATCTTTATTTTCCAATAGCATGACTGTGCTGTCCACACCTGTCATGCAGTCCCTGCGCTAATCCTTTTCTCTCCTTCTGCTCCGGGACTCTCTTTTTCATGGGTGTGAGATTGCAAAAATTCCGAATTAAAGATTGCTTGTTTATGGGAGTGTTCTATTAGGTGTTATTCAGAGCATCTGACATATTTGTAGGTACCTGTGAAATAATTGTAGAAGGGTAATTTACAGATTTTTTTTAAATCTCTTTTTTTTCTTACTTTTTATTTAAATGTATCTGGTTCAGACCTACACTGTACACTAGGTTTTTCATACACTAACAGATTTTCAAATGAACATTTATGTGAACATTCTTACAGCCATTCGTACAAAAATTCTCATCAGTACATTCAATGATGAATGTAATTTGAAAGTACTTAAAAAAAGTTAAAGTGATTTTAAATGCTTTTTAAAAAAAATAATAAACATATACTTACGTGCTCTGTACAATGGTTTTCCACAGAGCGGCCCCTAACCTCCTCTTCTGGGGGACCTCACTGGCGCTCTGGGCTTCTTCTATTCTCTGAAGGCGCCCATAGGAAGCCGCTTAATCCTGAGTCAGGCTGTGTGGCAGGCTCTATTGACACACGCAGCATGGTTCAGCCCTGCCCCCCAACTCCCTCCTCACGGGATTTGGTTGACAACAGGAGCCAAGGGCTCCTGCTGCTGCCTCAATGTCTCCAGTGAGGAGTAAGAGAGAGAGGAGAGTGCCACTGCTTTCGGGCACAGCGTTGAATCGAGATTGGGCTCAGGTAAGTTTTTGGGGTGCTGGGGGAGGTGATCGTAGAAGGTTTTTTTTACCTTAACGCAGAAAATGCACTAAGGAAGAAGAAGGCGGCAACAGCGGCAAGAACAGAAGAGACCCCGAAAGACCCCCGAAGGCCGAACGAGACCCCCAGACGCCGGCGGCGACGACAAAGAAGACCCCCGGAGCAGTGCAATAAAATATTTTAAAAAATTGTATGTTTTTTTATATTTACACTTTTACACCTTAGGTGAATGGGTAGGGGTACATCATACCCCATACTCATTCACATAGGGTGGGGGGCTGGGATCTGGGGGCCCCCTTATTAAAGGGGGCTCCCGGATTCCGATAAGCCCCCCGCCCGCAGACCCCGACAACCAACGGCCAGGGTTGTCGAGAAGAGGCCCTTGTCCTCATCAACATGGGGACAAGGTGCTTTGGGGTGGGGGGGGGCCCCCTTTCCCCAAAGCACCCCCCCCCCCATGTTGAGGGCACGCGGTCTGGTACGGCTCAGGAGGGGGGGGCGCTTCGCTCGTCCCCATCCCCTTTCCTGACCGGCCGGGCTGCGTGCTCGGATAAGGGTCTGGTATCGATTTTGGGGGGACCCCCATGCCGTTTTTTTCGGCGTAGGGGCTTCCCCTTAAAATCCGTACCAGACCAAAGGGCTTTTCCTCTCGTGCTCGCTGCGATAGGAAAATGTGTTTTTCCTATTGCAGCCAGTGCGAGATGTACAGTGCTCTGTCGCCGAGAAACATTCTCGCGGGCAGGTGCTGTAGCGCCCCCTCCGTCATATTTTGGTCTGTCGGACCAGCATACAGACGAGCGGTTTTCCCGCTAGAAACTCGCTCTGGCGGAGTTCCGGCGTGAAAATTTAAAACAAGTTCTATTTCTAAAGTCTGTCAGATTTTTGCCATGCAAAGGTCCGTTGGAGCACATGATCGGAATTGCCGACGGATTCGTTCCGTCGGACCTTTGCTGTCAAAAAGTCCGGTCGTGTGTACACGGCATAAGCCTTTTCAGCCAAATCAAAACCACATTCACTGTTAGAAATTCTTTTATTCACGAAAATTCCATCTTGCTCCTTCAATGTTCTCATCACCGTGGTCAAAAATAAACATTAATTTGACCCCACTAATCACTGGAAAATCAAACAAACATTCTTTGTCCCCATGTTGATGGGGACATGGACCTTTTCCCGACAACCCTGGCCATTGGTTGCCAGGGTCTGTGGGTGGGGGGCTTATCAGAATCTGGAAGCCCCCTTGAACAAGGGGGCCCCCAGATCCCGCCCCCCCCCTTGTGAATGGGTATCGGGTACATTTTACCCCTACCATTTACAGCTCCCCCTGCAGTAATGCCACAAAGTGTCTCCTGATTGCAGGAATAGGTAGATATCCAGCTCCTGGCTACATGCGTTTCCGTGCATTCAAAAGCATGCTTCTTGCTTTAAGCATTTGGGATGTAGTTAAGAATGAATGGCACCTCAAACATGTTTTTGTGCATATCACATGCTACATTAGTGTTAATATGGGCATTGGGTTGCACTTGCAAGTGGACCTGTTAGTGGCTGGTGCTGAAACACAAAAAGACAGCAAAAGGGAATAGGGCAGATGCAGTACTTTTTTCAGGGTGAATGCACACTTGTACCCTGCCTGCAATTGCATACAAGAACCTCAGTAGGGGCACCTGCAATTAGCCGTGAGAGTCAACCCCATTGAAAGCAATGGGAGGCTGTCAGCTCCCGGAGCTAAATGTGTCCACTTGCATGTAATTGCTCTTGCGAGTGATCAGCCATGGTGTGCAATTAGCCCAAGATGTTCGGAGAATAGTGATCAAAGCAGAACTCTGCTGGATAGCTCTGTGTTATGTTGCAAATCAGAAACACCACTGAGGCTGGTTGACAAGTACATTATATTTAAAGTCAAGAGTTTTAAATATTACATCCTCAACTAAATCTCCAATATAGTCTTACACTACACACTATTTCAGCTCCATTCTAATTTATTGATTTTGAAACATTCATAGCTTCATTGCTAACTTGGTTGAAAAAAGCATATCTAAACTGTCAACCTTTTAGAAATCTAGCCGTTTTGGTCGACTGAAAGGAAATACAACCCCCCCCAAACCCCCCACAGACACTCATCTCAGGCCAATTATGCAACACAAGAGAAAAATCTATTCCTTCTAAACCCCAAAAAGCAATCAGATCAATGTATTGGATCCATATTTGGTCATACTAATATTATAAATGTGGATACCCTAATGATGCCATGCACATAATCAATTGCATTATCTATATTCTGTTGTGTCATTCAATCATTTTGAGTGAAAAATCATTTTAAAACAGCTAATCCATAACTGATTGATTGTTTATTATGTTGTATTAAGTACATGGTCCTCATTAGTCCAAAGAAAATCAACTGTTTTATAAGGTAGAAGGTTCTCAAGCTTAACTACTTTTATCAAAAAAACTCCTGTCTTATACTATTGGTAAAGCATCCTTTTTTTCCCATAGGCAGTTGATGTTATATTTCCAGTATACCCAATGTATTCATAAGTTCACAGCTTATATTTTTTTACATCAGTCTAAACAATTTCAGTTTTTCTCAATTTCTCATTGTTCCTCTTGTGGCACTTATAATTGTATTGAAAACGTCAACTTGTATTGAAGATATGACCTTATGAGTTATCTATACAGCTGCAATACTACAGTTGAATCACATATTGCCTTTTTTTTGTACTTTTCAAGATTTTGTTTCCTTTTGCATCTGCTGCTAGGCATTTTGTAGTGTTTTTGAGCTTACTGAAAGGGGTTACAAAGGTTAGTTTTTTTTTTAATAACATGTGTCATACTTACCTGCTCTGTGCAAGGGTTTTTGCACAGAGTGGCCCCAAACCTCCTTTTCTGGGGTCCCCCAGTGGCGCTCCTGGCTCCTCCTCTTCATCGAGTGCCCCCTCAGAGACCTGCATTCCCTGGGGGGGTCCCGGGTCCTGCTTCTGCATCCATTGACACAGACAGCAGGACTCGGCCCCGCCCCCGACTCCCACGTCATTGGATTTGAATAACAGCAGTGGGAGTCAATGGCTCCTGCTGCTATCGATCTATCCTATGAGGACCCGAGACAGTGGCTGGAGCTACTGTGCTCGTCCCAGTCGCTGGAACAATCGGGCTCAGGTAAGTAAAAGGGGGGCTGCTGCACTACAAAAGATTTTTCCCCTTAATGAATAGAATGCATTAAGGTGAAAAACCCCGTTAAGTGGTCCATACATTAATATTCAAAACATTTCAAAATCCAAATACATTAAAAATTCTAATTCAGTTTCAAGAACATTCCTTCGATTTTCTAATTGTTAGTGGGGTCAAATCAACAACTGTTTTCTACCACAGTGACTATAAAATTAGAAGGAGCAGAATGGAAACTTTTTCTTAAATGGATTGTGTTTCTTGTGTACTGATGAGAATTTTTATACAAATGTTCCTTTGAAAATATACTAGTGTTTGGGTAGCTTTAATGTTCCCAACTTGCAGTGAGTGAGGCTATGATCAGCAAAACAGCCAGGTAACTACTATCTTGGTATAGATGAGCAAAGAAAAGAGTTGACAAAAGATTGTCTTAAGAGTCCAAAGTCCTTTAAAGTGATTGTAAAGTCTCCTTTAAAAAAATAAAATAATAACAAACATGTTATACTTACATGCTCTGTGCAGTGAATTTGCACAGTGCAGCCCCGATCCTCCTGTGGGGGCACACGAGCCGAGTCACAGCTCCCTGTGTCCATTCAGACACAGATCTGTGGCCCAGACCGTCACGCCCCCCTCTCTCTCCTGATTGGCTGACTGACTTTGATCGACAGCAGCAGGAGCCAATGGTGCCACTGCTGTGTCTCAGCCAATCAGGAGGGAGAGTCTCGTATGGCCGAGATACTCATGGACTTTGCTGGACAGAGATGGGGCTCAGGTAAGTATTGGGGGGGGGTGAGGGGACCTGCTGCACACAGAAGGCTTTTTATCTTAATGCATAGAATTCATTAAGATAAAAAACCTTCTGACTTTACAACTCCTTTAACTTAAGGTCCTTTAGGTAATTACAGGGTCACTGATAAGGCAGTACAGCCCGCCCTCCTGTACTGGGCCTGGGCACCATCAGTTCAAAAGGGGGGCCTAGGCACCTGTTGAGCAGGAGGGCCAGCTGTACTGTCTTACTGCAGACACCCATCCTCTTCTGCCTCCCTCTGCAGCTATGCCAGCTTCTCCTCCTCTTTCTCCCTCTGGCTGCACTACAGAGAGATTGATGCTAGCACATGCGCCCCTTCCACCTGCTGTCTGGGCCCCCCTGTGTGCCCCTTTCCCCTGCAGTGCTTTGGCTTTCCTCCTCTTCTCTCCCACTGTGACTCCTGTGTCCATTTATCAATGAAGCACAGTAAACTGTGTTTACTGTGCTTCATTTTGTGAATGAACAGGAGGCCTCAGAGCGTTTCCTATTCATATGTGCTGCTGAGGCTGCAGAGAAAGGGACTGATAAATCTATGTCGTCAGTCACTTTCTGCCAGGGGAGGCCCTGTCAAGTAGGCTGTATGAGGCCCTGTGATTTCTAACAGCAGCCCTGGGTAACTAGCATTTTCTGACATTGCAGCTTGATGAGAGGTATCTGTACCCTAAAACTATTATTTTGTAAAGTAGTGTATATAGTGTAAAGTCTAATACTAAGCAGTGGTAGTAGAAAAAAAAAGGGGGGGGGGGCAAAAAGATAGGTAGTAGGAAGGAAAAGGTATTGAATGAATTAAGTTTTTTTAGGGTGTATGTGTTAGCAGATGCATGATCTGTATTGAATTATATTGTAACTGTACTATCTCCCTCCATTTTGTAAAATGCTGCACAAACTGCTGGAGCTATATAAATCCTGAATAATAATAATAATTATAATATTAGCTTGGGAATAGGCTAAGGAGATGGGAATATCAGTGGAACATTGCTTACTCAAAAAAGTAATTATGCAGTCATGACTTGTATCAAGCTAGTTTTCTGTTATACTCACTATGTTACAATCTCTGTCGTAAATAATGCCAATTCATAGATTTTAGAAGAACTACACATTTTACATTTGATTAACGCTTTTTATTTTTAGTGGCACTTATCAGTTTAATAACCTTTTTACCATTTTAGTATTACACACCCCAACTATATCCCTGTTAACAAATGTTATTTTGCAATCTCTAACTCCCTTATTTTGCCCATTTTTTTATTATTCCTGTCTTCCCCAGTTCTTAGCCTACTTATTGGACATACTGCCAACAGTACTTTTGGTGGACGGCTTGAGCAGGCACTGCGATGTACCCATAGGTCGCTCTACTCAAGCGCACCCCCTGGATCATGCAGCAGTGCAATCTGTGACTGCTGTGTCCACCTTACACAACAGATTGCAGTACAGGCGGTCCCCTAGTTACAAACATCCGACTTACAAACGACTCCTACTTACAAACGGGTGGAGACAACAGGAAGTGAGAGGAAATCTACCCCTAGGAAGGGAAATTCACTCCTGTAAGAGTTATTATGGGAAAAAGAAACCCCTGCTGATGCTTCATCACCAAGTCACCAAGGCACAGACAGCAAAACAAGCATTACAGGGGTGTTAACCCTTCCCTATGCTATCCAAAAAGCTTAAAAAGCTTTTTTTGTCTGAAGCTACACTTAAAAAATGTACGTGTTCCGACTTACAAACAGATTCAACTTAAGAACAAACCTACAGACCCTATCTTGTTTGTAATCCGGGGACCGCCTGTACTTGGTTTTGGGCCGCCTTGACAGGCCCAGATACCACATAAGCCATTCATGACAGTTCAAACGATTACTGTTACAGTGATTATCACTGTAATAAGCAATCATGGTGTAAAAGCAAACAAAACTACTCTGATGACAGTAAAAAAAAAATGTATACAGTACAATACTTTGTAGGCTCTATGACTTTCACACAGACTAAATAATTTACACAGATTTGAGTTATTTTTAACAAAGAAATTTAGCAGAATACATTTTGGCCTAAATTTATAAAAGATTATTTGTTTGCAAATGTGTATAACAGAAACAAAGAGAAATGTGTTTTTTCAAAACGTTCAGTATTTGTTTGTTTATATTTCCATTAGCTTTTGCCAGTGTGCACCATGACACCTTTGTCCCCCACAACCTTACTCAACAATTTGTGCATCCAGTCTGCAATATATTGGACCTAAACACCACACTGTTATGCCCTGTACACACGATAGGATTTTCCGACAAAATACATGGGATTTTTTCCAACGGATGTTAGCTCAAACTTGTCTTGCATACACACGGTCACACAAAGTTGGTCGGAAATTCCGAACGTCAAAAACGCGGTGACGTACAACACGTATGACGAGCCGAGAAAAATTAAGTTCAATAGCTGTTCTTGTGCTTGATTCCAAGCATGCGTAGCACGATCGGAATTTCTGACAACGGATTTTGTTGTCGGAAAATTTGAGAACCAGATCTCACATTTTGTGTGACGGAAATTCCTATGGAAAATGTGTGATGGAGCCTACACATGGTCGGAATTTCCGACAACAAGGTCCTATCGTGTGTACAGGGCATTACAATTACAATTACGTGGCAGATTATTCCTTTCCTCTATGTAGCGGGGTCGTACCCCTTTTAGGGGAAGAGACTACATCCCCCATGATTCCCCAGGCTCCCGGGCTGCTTGTTTCCGCCCGAGAGGCTGCTGGGGGAGGTTATAAAAAGGAAGAGCGGAGACCGCCTCTTCCTCTTGGGACACTTCCTCTTCAGAGGCCTCACCTGACTGGTCTCCCTCTCATGACTGAGCTTGTGACGCGGAGACTACAGCCAGTGGAGACACCTGTGCGGACCGGAGCTGAAGGCCTGAAGCCTGGGCCTTGCAGCAGATGGAGTGAGACTCTCATCCCTAAGAGTCAGCAGCAGCGGAGCGGAGACTCTTCCCTACCGTCGGTCGGTCGGAGCTGAGGACCGGAGCGCAGGGGCTGTGACTGAGGAAACCAGAGCCGCCATTGAAGGGACCGGAGCTGAGGACGGTACCCAAGGATTGGTGAGAGAGCTGAGAGGCTCATTCTGCATTGATACACACGTTTTATGCCTATTGAACTGCCTAGGCGCAATTTACCTCAGAGCAGCAAATGTTACTTTCTGTGGATTACAAAGACACCATTTAAAGCTACATGTGCACCACCTCTACAGATTTATTGCCGGTGAAGAACACTGTACTAGTACAAGGACTGAGCTCTATTGCTAGGGATCAGGCCTGGTCCGTTAGGTAGGCGCAGATAGATTTATGGCACCTCAGAGGTGCATAGCAGACGGTCGCCACACTTGGCGCTCCGTTTCCTCATTGCTAGTTGATACATATGTGTGTACATGTTAAAGTGCATATTGCAGGGACCTGCTAAAGTATTGTGAGTCATATGTTTAAATGCATGTTACTATTTCTTTTCCTTACTGACAAAGTAAAGCCAGTTATTCTTATTTCAGCAGTCTGCTTGTGAGTTCATACCCATTACACTTAGAGTATAAGTGATGCTTATATGTGCATAGATTCATACCCCTTGACTAACTGTGCCAGAGCGGGTAGAGCAAATTGCCGGGGGTTGGTGGAGCTGTACTCAGGGACCCAAAACAAACCAGCGGCTCTCTTAACTGGGGGTAGCGCTACACGTGGGGGCTCGTCCGGGATCCTGAGTCAGCGGGAAAAGCCGCCAGAAGGTACCGGCATGGACCCGATAGAAGTGGGACGGTGGTCCGCAACATGGGCCGCTGACCCAGATGGGAGAAGATTTTCTCTAAAGATGAGTTTGATGTGGGGTGTGCGAGGAGTGCCACCCACCGAATCCGCATGCAAGAGGACAAGCCATTCAGAGAGAGAGTGAGGCGAGTCCCGCTAGCAGATCTGGAGGATCTGAGAGAGCAGCTTGCGGAACTGAAGAAGACGGGAGTGATTCGGGAGTCCAGAAGCCCCTATGCCTCCCCAATAGTGGTAGTCAGGAAGAAGAATGGGTCATTGAGGCTCTGCATTGACTACAGAACTCTCAACAGGAGGACCATTCCTGACCAGTACACTTCGCCAAGGATAGAAGATGCCTTGCAGAGTTTATCTGGAGCTAAGTGGTTCAGTGTGATGGACCTCAAGAGTGGGTATTACCAGATCCCCATGCATCCAGAAGATAAAGAAAAGACTGCCTTCATAACCCCAGTGGGATTCTTTGAGTTCAACAGGATGCCCCAGGGCCTATCTGGAGCTCCTGCTACGTTTCAACGCCTAATGGAAAGGACAGTTGGAGACATGAACCTCATAGAAGTCCTTGTGTACCTGGACGATGTCATTGTCTTTGGAAAGACTTTGGAAGAACATGAAGCCAGATTGGAGAAAGTACTGAAGAGGCTCAGTGAAGAGGGACTTAAACTTTCTCCCGAGAAGTGTCGGTTCTATCAGTCCTCTGTGAACTATCTGGGACACATAGTGTCTGAAAAAGGAGTGGCTACAGACCCTGAGAAGTTGGAGGCAGTTACTTCGTGGCCAAGGCCCACAACAGTTACAGAACTCCGGTCTTTCTTGGGTTCTGCTCCTACTACCGCAGGTTTGTGGATGGGTTTGCCCGCATTGCCAAACCCCTAAACGGACTGCTCAAGACAGAAGGAGAGGAAGATGGATTGGGGCCTAGGAGGTCCGGTGAGTCGGTCAAAGACCAGTGGAATTCAAGGTGTGAAGAAGCTTTCAGGACCTTGAAGAGAAGTCTCACCACAGCCCCAGTTTTGGCCTACGCTGATCCCACTAGACCATATGAGCTACATGTTGATGCCAGCCATGAGGGCCTAGGTGGAGTACTCTACCAGGAGTATGAAGACCAGCTACGACCAGTGGCTTATGTGAGCCGGAGCCTGACCCCCTCCGAGAAGAACTATCCCACCCACAAGTTGGAGTTCTTAGCCCTCAAATGGGCAGTTGTTGACAAACTGAGAGACTATCTGTATGGGGCCGAGTTTACTGTAAAGACAGATAACAACCCCTTGACCTATCTATTCACCACCGCCAAGCTGGATGCAACTGGACACAGATGGTTGGCGGCGTTGTCTGGATTCAATTTCAGTCTCAAGTACAGACCAGGGGCTGGAAATAGGGATGCAGATGCCCTGTCCCGAAGATCCCATGTCATGGTCGACGACTGGGGAGACTGGACTCAAGTGGCACCAGATGGAGTGCGAGCCCTTTGTCAGGGGGCTGAACTCCAAGCCAGAGGAGGATCCAGAGCTGAAGAGGTAGGAGTTACCACAGTGGGAGTCCCAAAGTGTTACTGTGGGGTAACTCAACTAGCAGAAGAGTGCCTACCGAAGCTGTCCAAGAAGGAGCTAAGGTGCGACCAATTGGAAGACCCCATGGGGAGATTGGTCCTGGAAGCCCTGGAAGACAAGAGTCCAGAGGGACTTCGCCTTCACCCTTCCAAAGAAGCTTGTCTACTGAGGAGAGAGTTGGACAAATTACAGGTGCATCAGGGGGTAGTCTACCGAAGGGGCCCCTCTGATGGCCCAGAAGACAAGTGGCAGTTGTTTCTCCCAGAAAAGCATCGAGAGACTGTGCTGATTGCCTTACATGACCAGCATGGTCACTTGGGAGCAGAGAGAACCTTCCAACTTGTCAGAGACCGGTTTTATTGGCCCTGCATGAGGGCCGAAGTGGAGGAGTATTGCCATTCCTGTGCAAGATGCATTCAGAGAAAGACTTTACCCCATCAAGCTGCCCCAATGGGCCACCTACAGAGTCAAGGCCCAATGGATCTGGTATGCATTGATTTTCTCTGCCTCGAACCCGATTTGAGCGGATTGGGAAATGTTCTGGTGGTAACCGACCATTTCACCCGTTATGCTCAGGCTTTCCCAACCAAGGACCAGAAGGCCTCTACAGTAGCCAAGGTACTTTTGGAGAAGTACTTTGTTCACTATGGACTGCCACAAAGAATCCATTCAGACCAAGGAAGGGACTTTGAGAGTCGCCTGATCAGGAAGCTACTAGATTCTCTGGGAGTAGAGAAGACTAGAACCACACCGTATCACCCTCAAGGTGATGCCCAGCCTGAAAGGTTCAACATGACCCTATTGAACATGTTGGGAACTTTGGAAACAGAGAAGAAGCAACATTGGAGTCAACACATATCAGCTCTGGTGCATGCCTACAATTGCACCACAAGTGATGTGACAGGTTTCTCCCCTTACCGACTTATGTTTGGGAGAGAAGCAAGATTGCCAGTGGATTTGGCCTTCGGCATTTCTTTGGACCATGCCTCTGCTGCCTCCCACAAAGGATATGTGGACAGACTGAGGCACAGTCTGAAGATAGCTTATGAGAAAGCTCAAGCGGCCTCCGACCAGAGGGGGGCCCGAAATAAGAGGAACTTTGATTTGAAAGTTAGAGTACAGGACCTACAGCCTGGGGACCGTGTACTGTTACGCAATCTAGGGATCCCTGGAAAACACAAGATTGCTGATAGATGGAGATCAGAGCCATATATCATTTGTAGAAAGCTACCAGGATTGCCTGTCTACAAGTTGAAGCCAGAAGGAAGAGTGGGGCCATTGAAGACCTGGCATAGGAATCATTTGCTCCCACTCACTGAAGCAGTCAGAATACCTCCAGCAAGAGACGTACCTGAATCTGTCTCCATTCTGGATACCCCCAGGCCTAATACTAGGTCTCAGACATCCCAAGCTAGGGGTGGACAGGACCCCCAACCAGAAGAAGAAAGAGGAGAACTGGAATGGCTATGGCCTTCCTCAACCCCAGGAGATTCTGCCATAGATCTTCCACCTACTGAAGATGCGGAAGATAACACATTGAACCCAGAAGCCACAGAGTTTGTGCCTGAGTGCTGGGAAGATATCCCTGGTCTCTACTCAGAAGAAGAGGTAGATGTTCCAGAACCAGAGATGTTGCCAGAATGTGTTCCTGAAGAAGTCCCAAGAGAACAGAGAGCTCGCAGAGTTGTGAAGCCTCCCAAGAAGTTAACTTACCCCAAGATGGGAGAAAGTTCAGAGGACTCTGTTACCACAGCAAGGAGAAGTGCTGAACGCCCTGACCCATCCACTGTTCATTTGGTGGAGGGCAACCCCAGCTCACTCTCTGGCACAGTTAAACAGGTCGCCCACACTGAAGTGACCTGTAGACAGGACAGCTCCCCATCTTATGCCAATTGGTGGGAAGCTCCCCTGTTCAAATTATGTGAAAGTATTGTTCCCGAGAAAGCTTGTAATTTGAACACTGTCTTTGGGGACCAAAGATTCAAAGTGGGGGGAGTGTGTAGCGGGGTCGTACCCCTTTTAGGGGAAGAGACTACATCCCCCATGATTCCCCAGGCTCCCGGGCTGCTTGTTTCCGCCCGAGAGGCTGCTGGGGGAGGTTATAAAAAGGAAGAGCGGAGACCGCCTCTTCCTCTTGGGACACTTCCTCTTCAGAGGCCTCACCTGACTGGTCTCCCTCTCATGACTGAGCTTGTGACGCGGAGACTACAGCCAGTGGAGACACCTGTGCGGACCGGAGCTGAAGGCCTGAAGCCTGGGCCTTGCAGCAGATGGAGTGAGACTCTCATCCCTAAGAGTCAGCAGCAGCGGAGCGGAGACTCTTCCCTACCGTCGGTCGGTCGGAGCTGAGGACCGGAGCGCAGGGGCTGTGACTGAGGAAACCAGAGCCGCCATTGAAGGGACCGGAGCTGAGGACGGTACCCAAGGATTGGTGAGAGAGCTGAGAGGCTCATCCTGCATTGATACACACGTTTTATGCCTATTGAACTGCCTAGGCGCAATTTACCTCAGAGCAGCAAATGTTACTTTCTGTGGATTACAAAGACACCATTTAAAGCTACATGTGCACCACCTCTACAGATTTATTGCCGGTGAAGAACACTGTACTAGTACAAGGACTGAGCTCTATTGCTAGGGATCAGGCCTGGTCCGTTAGGTAGGCGCAGATAGATTTATGGCACCTCAGAGGTGCATAGCAGACGGTCGCCACACTTGGCGCTCCGTTTCCTCATTGCTAGTTGATACATATGTGTGTACATGTTAAAGTGCATATTGCAGGGACCTGCTAAAGTATTGTGAGTCATATGTTTAAATGCATGTTACTATTTCTTTTCCTTACTGACAAAGTAAAGCCAGTTATTCTTATTTCAGCAGTCTGCTTGTGAGTTCATACCCATTACACTTAGAGTATAAGTGATGCTTATATGTGCATAGATTCATACCCCTTGACTAACTGTGCCAGAGCGGGTAGAGCAAATTGCCGGGGGTTGGTGGAGCTGTACTCAGGGACCCAAAACAAACCAGCGGCTCTCTTAACTGGGGGTAGCGCTACATCTATAAGTGTTATTATTGTGTAATTATGTTTTGCTTTTTGGTTATAATAGCAAAGGATATTTGATAAAGAATAATATGTATATGTATAAAATATATAAAATGTGGTATAAGTCAATTTTTTATACAGAACCACAGTTTTTAAGACCCATTGCCTTCCATATCGAGACCTCACTTTATGACTTACAGATAGCCATCTTCTGCAATTTGCTTTTTGAACATCTTGCACAGAGAGTGATTTCCTGCATCAGCTCTATGTCAGATCTTCTGTGATAAGCTGTCTAAAATACATGACATTAAAAGACCTCATCTTTGACAAAATACCAAGGGCAGATAAGAGATTTTCTGAATCTGCCAGTCTTGTATTCTCAGTCACCTAATATTTTTCTTAACAAACATGCTCAGACAATTTGGGAGGTTTAAATGACTACACTAACTATAAGGTAGAATGACAACTTATTTAGGAAAAAGCTTTTAAGTCAAATGTGGTTTTCCTTTTGTACGCAGTTTGTACATGGTCACCATCAATGACAAAATAATTCATGTAACCTTAGTTGGGACAAAGGTAGCTGTTCAAGTGATTTTCAACCAGGTCAGATGCCCTCCACAATCAGGAACGGCATGTGGGTGTAATACATGGGATCAGTATTCATTTCCATTTATTGTTGGTTTTTCCATACATCGTGTTGCTTTGCTTTTATTCATACATATATATCAATGTGAAAGCTTAATGAATGCATCTTAAACACACCCTCAGCTGACCTCAAACCGATCTCAATTACAAGCAGCCTTTCTGCAGAGTAGTACAGGTTACATTGCTATAGTGCTCTAGTTCATCCCATTCCATTGGAAATCTGCTGAGCCTGTAACACACTTGCTTGTGGTGTTGCTACTCTTCCTGCCTCTAACCTACAGAAAGCCTGATAAAAACAAAATACAGGTAGCACTACTACCTAGGAATATTGTCCAGGTCCTCCCCAAAAGCTTTGCCCTGCAGCCAGGTACACAGGCTCATTCACACATTTCTTTAACGATCAGTCTAGGGGTGTTGTTTTTATTTTTGGAGGACTTGGATAGAGTTGAGGGGATTGAGTGGGATACTCCAAGAACAGGAACTATGTACGACTTGAGGACTAAATATTCTCTTTCTGGACATGCTGTAGTAAAGTCCGTGCTTGCAACAGACAGTAAACTTAAGCTTTGGAACATCAGTAATAATGGTAAACTCCTTCCTTAGAGCCCCTAGAGTAGAGTCCCTTTACAGAGGAATGGATGGACTAAGCTCTTCAGAACACCAGCTGGTGTCCCCTTTAACTAGACTCTTTGACTCCCTCTATACCAGGGGGTAGGGTGGAAGAAGCCCAAAAGTCTCTAAGATCTCTCAGAACTGTCTGTACTCACAAGGCCCAAGTATAGTTGGTTGCCTCCTTCCCACTTCCAAGCAACGCCCTCCAGTGGTACCAGACCAGAGCCTCAGCAGACAGCCCCCTCCGTCAGTTCTCCCACAGTCTCAACATCCCAGGCCCTCAGGTTGCCCACCTGAGGCCTCACGACAGGGCAGGAAGGGCAGCGTGGACTAATCCTCTCCAGGAAAAGACCCAGAGCCTGCTTCTTTGGGTACTTTCACACTGGGGCGGCGGGTCCTTTAGTGGGGTTTTTGGCTGCTAGCGGGGCACTATTAACCCCTTCTTCAGCAACTAGTGTTGCAGCACTGCCCATTCATTCCAATTGTCAGGGGCGGTGTAGGAGCGCTGTATATATCGCTCCCACACTGCCCTAAAGACGCTGCTTGAAGGAATTTTTTTTCCTGTCCCGCAAGCGCACAGACCCAGTGTGAAAGCACTCTTGCTTTAACACTGGGGAGACATGAGGGGCAGTTTTCAGGCACTTTACAGTTGTTATTTATAGCGCTAAAATGCCTGAAAACTGCCTCAGTGGGAAAGTAGCCTTTGGGATTGGCTGGAGCTGTATCAATATTCCTTCTGCCATCAGCATAACTCCACACCTATATCCAGAAACTTCTCAAGCTCTCTGGAGACAGAGGGAGCTATCAGGCTGGTAGTAGCTGAACATACTGAGCAGACCTAACTAGTAGAATGCAACCGCAGCGATTATAGTGAGCAAACTAAATTTACCAAACAATTACAGCCAGACTGGGTACAGTGAGCCAACCAAATTTATCTATCTAAACACAGCTCAACAAAATGCAGTGAGCCAACACTAAATCTATCTAATCTTAGCACCTATCTAGAGGGGTGCTGCATACAAAGATTTTTCTGACATTCACTAGGCAGTCAGTCTGCCTTTTGAAGTCTAACTGTGACTGATTATGTGGGAAACTGAGAGAGAAGATGTTACCAACCACATACTTCTAAAGTACACTTAATCTACTCTCCTACAGACTCTGAGGTTGTCTGTGTTTGCCGTTGAAGCAGTGAATCACATATAACTATAAGCATACGGTGAACTGAGTGACAATTTTATTTTAGTACAGCTGCATTGTGCTAGAACACATTTGCAGCTCAATGATTGTTTTCATCTATCAATGACTTCATTGACAATTGACAATCTCAAAGTTTTGATGTGAGAGACATTTAAGCTGGCTATACACAAAGAGATTTTTGGCTGGTTCTTTATGAACCTGCCAAAGTTCGCTCAGTGGATGGCCCTGCCAACTGCCTCCTGCCCAAAATTCCTTGAAAAACCAAAGGAGCCAGTCAGATACAGGCAGGTTTGGGTATTCTGACAGCCGGCAGGACAGGCTTTCTAAGTACAATAGCGTCAGTAGGAGATTTATTCATCCACACTATGCAGCATGAATGGAGGAATCTATATGTGTATGGATTTAGGGAAACTAGCATTTTTGGAAGAAGGCCATCTACCTTGGTATTTCTTATAGTACAGGCTTCCTATACAATGGGATTCATGTTGATGAAACATATGCCAGC
This sequence comes from Lithobates sylvaticus, assembly GCA_028564925.1. NCBI lineage: Eukaryota > Metazoa > Chordata > Amphibia > Anura > Ranidae > Lithobates > Lithobates sylvaticus. The sequence goes on along the minus strand of CM053026.1, from coordinate 355,917,087 downwards.
CAGCATCTAGATTAATACAGACAGATAGAAAAAGCCACTGAGTGGAAAAAGTATGAAGAGTTTAATTGCAAACCCTTTAAAGCCCAACTCCAGCAAAATGTTTTTATTTTTATTTTGAATAGTAAGTGAAGGAGTGAACCTCAACCTATAATTTTATATTGCTTGTCTATGTGCTTATTGGGTAGATTTCTGGACAGTCTGGACAGGAAGTCATGGATGAAGTAATGGGAAATCTCTTAAATGCAGACACAGTAAAAAAAAAAAAAAAAAAAAAATTTTAGTAGAGTGAGGAAGGGTATAAACTGAAAATATTTCTATTTCTATCTGTGTCTTAAATTTATGGAGATATCCACTCCCCTCTTTTCCTGTACAGGTGTCACAGGGACAAAAATTGAGTGAAAATACCACTTACTGTGTCACGGGTAGAAACGTGCTGCAAAAACCTGATAAAATTAGTTCCCTTCATCAAGTTGACCAAAACTAAAAAAAAAAAGACTTGTTAGCCTTCAAGTAGGTATTGGAAGACAACTAAAAATATTAAGAAAGGTAAAAAACAGAGGTAAAAGGAATTTTTAAAATTGATAGTAGCAGCAAAATTTAAATTATCTTGTTCAAATTTTTTTTTTAAAATTATATATATAATATATCTTATATTTATAAAATAGGATACCACCTAATGAGCTGGTTGAAATGATTGGATTGCTCTACAGCCATGAGCTTGTTTTAACCTATTGAGTTCCTTGACATATCCCATTTTGGGCAGGTCATATTATTTCTCTATCTGGCAGAATAAATCTGAGGCTTTGGAGTTAATGCATAGTACAATGTAGACTCATGAAAGCAGAATATGTAGGTTATGCAAGTCTCACATGTAAGTAGCTACTGCCATCAAGTGGTCATACAGCATTTCATACAGCACAGTACTAGTTTATACACAACGGTAATTATCATTAAATATATTAAACTGTTCAAATAAATATGGTGCTATGAAAAATGTGAAAGTGAAGAGAAAGTACCTGTTATATTAATCATAAAGTAAAAGTATTTAATCTGCTGAGATAGGTCAGTGCAGCAAGATCAACTCTGCACGTGGATTATTTTTATTTATTTTTTTTGTTATTTTTTTCCCCCAAAAGTTGATGTAATGATCATTTTTATAAAGCTAATTGCTAATTTAATTGAATGCAAAACCATACAGATGTGCTGTCCCTTTAAAATGTTATATCATGCTATGTGACTGATTCACTTTAAATTGTTATACATATAACACATGTCTTAACACCATACAGTTATACATGATGTATGCCTAAACACAAGCAGTGCAATAAAAAGTCCACACGAATAGAAAAATATTTTTTTATGACACAATCTTGTAACAAGTGAACTACAGGTGCCAGCAATCCTTGATGCAATCCCAGTGCTCCTTCACCACACAGGGAAATTAAAGTAGAACTAAAGGATTTTTTTTTTTCTTTGGATAGAGCAAGGTAAGGTTTTACATCGCTGTACTATTACAGAGATTTCCCTTAACTTCCTGTCCCATAGCCAAAACAGGAAGTGAGTAGAAATCCCTTCAACGTGAGGGAATGCCTGGTTGTCACCAGGATCACCAGAACTAGTGTCCCCATTGGAAGACTTCCCCCCTATTCCTATTCTGGTGAGAGCCCAAAATTTTGAGTTTTCTTTTACTTTCATTCTCGGTGATAAGGGTAAACATGACAAATAGAGGGGATGAATTTCCCTAACGAGGACGCAGACAGCAATACCAACCTGACAGGCATTCTAATCCAAAAATGTAACACCACCAGCACTCCAAAGATGCATTTTGCATGTTTATTGTGAAGACAGTGTTACATTAGGCTTAAGAAACCAATGTTTAGAGACTTGCTGGGTGCCTTGAGAAAGGGATGCAGCAAGGTCTCAGAACATCATTTTCTTATGCCTTATATGACTCTGTCTTCAAAATAAATGTGTGAAAAACATATTTTTGAAAGGTCTTTCGGTCCTGGCATGCAGAGCCGATCCGCCCTATACGCTCACTACCCAAGCTGCGTAGGGCCCCACCGCTGTGGGGGGGGGGGGCCCAAGGGCGGATCGGCTCTGCTCCTGGAGCTCCAATCTTAATCGGGAAATTCTTATTTTCCCGATTTATTTTTTTCTTCCGCCGCTAGAGGTCCGTGGCCGACGTAGACAATTTCTCCACTGGCCACTTTTCCCAAAGACCAAAACAAACAATTACTGTTTAGTAATGGCTGGGTGGCTGCCAAAAGAATTTGAGCTGTGGCACCGCCCACCTCCCGCCACGCTGCCGTCTGTCTGTGACCTGATGTGGGAAGGGGCGGGGGTGGGCGGCGCCGCTGCTCAATTGCTATTGGCAGCCACCCGGCTATTTTGTTCCCATTCTGTTTAGTCATGGCGGCGGAAAGAGTCTCCACTGCTGGGAATTTCTGATGTAAGGAAAGGGGGGCTCCATTGGGGGATGCCTGGTGTAAGGGAGGACTCTGCTGGCAATGTCTGATGTAAGGGAGGACTCCGCTGGCAATGCCTGATGTAAGGGGGGACTCCGCTGGCAATGCCTGATGTAAGGGGGGACTCCGCTGGCAATGCCTGATGTAAGGGAGGACTCCGTTGGCAATGCCTGATGTAAGGGGGGACTCCGCTGGCAATGCCTGATGTAAGGGGGGACTCCGCTGGCAATGCCTGATGTAAAGAGGGGCTCCACTGGCAATGCCTGATGTAAGGGGGAACTCCGCTGGCAATGCCTGATGTAAGGGGGGACTCCGTTGGCAATGCCTGATGTAAGGGGGGACTCCGCTGGCAATGCCTGGTGTAAGGGGGGACTCCGCTGGCAATGCCTGATGTAAGGAGGGGCTCCACTGGCAATGCCCGATGTAAGGGGGGACTCCGTTGGCAATGCCTGATGTAAGGGGGACTCCGCTGGCAATGCCTGATGTAAGGGAGGACTCCACTGGCAATGCCTGATGTAAGGGAGGACTCAGCTGGCAATGCCTGATGTAAGGGAGGACTCAGCTGGCAATGCCTGATGTAAGGAGGGGCTCCACTGGGAATGCCTGATGTAAGGAGGGACTCTGCTGGGGACACCTGCTGGCATCTGGTTGTAGGCGACGTGGCAGGTGACACTCTCAGGGCTTCCACTGATTCTGCATTATAGTGAGTTGAATAATTTCATTCTATATTACAATGTAATAATATAAATAGTGCACTTCAATCATCCTGACACCATACCAACCATGGTGGGGGGGGGGGGCAGTATTTTATGTGGGGTGTATATTATCAGTGGGGGGCACCGGACAGTATTATGTGTGGGGTGTATATTATCAGTGGGGGGCACCGGACAGTATTATGTGTGGGGTGTATATTATCAGTGGGGGGCACCGGACAGTATTATGTGTGGGGTGTATGTTATCGGTGGGGGGGGGGGGCAGGCTTTGGTGAGCAGAGACCCCCTTTACACCAGAGTAACAGTAGAGGGCCCCTTAGCAGAATTTTTCTTAGGGCCCCAGGGAGGTCAGGATTGGCACTGCTGGCATGGCACCATCCGTGGCAATCACTTGGCGCACCCATTCACATTGTCGAGCAAGGAAACCGTATGATCTTTTTGACTATGCGAGCTCGCTGCGGGCTGACATGCGTGGGGTTTTATTAATTCTGAATGGCAGCCCTGTGCGTCTCACAAGAGCAGTGCGATTTGGCTGCAGGTGGTTGTTGGTACCAGAACAGAGGCTATTCCTGCACCCGCAACCAGCCTGAACACTGTGGGCAGGTATGAACCGAGCCTAACTGGGTCTACTAATACAAAAGGCCCGCTATAAAGGGGTTACAAACGTGTTGCGTTTGGAAGAGCTTTTCAGGTGCTTCGGAAGCGCTGCTCATTCATTGCAATGGGCAGGGGTGTTTTGGGAGCACTGTATACAGCACTCCCAAACCGCCCCAAAAGATGCTGCTTGCAGGGCTTTTTCTAACATTCGGGCGGCATGGGAGGCAGTTTTCAAGCTCTTTACAGGCTTTATTTCTAGCGTTACAAGGCCTGAAAACTGCCTCAGTGGGAAAGGGATCTAAGACATTTTTCTGCATCACTATTCAGATTCACACATGCCTTGGAAAGGATTGTATATAATAAGGGGGCGCTATGATAATCTGTCTAGTTAGTGATAATTATCACAAATAAAGTGCACTAGTGCTTTATAAACAAAACATCCTAGTTATGTAATTGTAAACATATTAATGTGCATGAAATAATAAATGAAATTGATCTCAAGAAAAGTCCATATAGTTGGAAAAAAGTTGCACTGAAGTGAGTAGATTCGTTAGACCGTCACCACTTGAGAATGAGAACACCAGATGAATCACCCGGTGGGTAATGGTAGGTAGTCTACTCACCAACTCACCATGACCCCTTTGGGGCTCTTTCACACGGACGGACCGTATGTCCGTTTTTCATCCATCCGTTTTCGGATGAAAAACGGACATACATGTATCCCTATGGGATAGCGGGTGTCAGCGGATGAGCATCCGCTGACACCCGCTCGCATCCGTGCCCGCTATGCTCCTTTTCTGCAGACGGAGGAAACCCCCATTTTTTCATCCGTCTGCAGAGCGGATCGGATGACGACGGACTCTACGGTCCTTCGTCACCCGATCTCCCATAGGGGAGAGCGGCGCTCTGACATGGCCGTCCCTGCACGGAGTGCAGGGACGGACCTGTCATCTTCCTGCTCAGCGGAGATCGCTGCGGCGATCCCCGCTGAGCAAGCGGCTATCCCGGGGGCGGATCAGCACTGATCTACCCCGTGTGAAAGAGCCCTTAATTAAAAAGACAGGTCATGTGCAGCTTTGGCAGATTAAGGAACTGCCGCCTTTGATGGAAAATTTCTGTTTTGAATGTGCCAGGATGTTGGTTCCATCCACAGAAGCTCAGGGAAAATAGATCGGTACCATGGCGTAATAACGTTTTAATAAAAAATGTGACATACAAAATAAAACAGCCAAATGGCCTCTTACTTTAAAAAGTGCCTTGCCTCGGCACTGAAGGAAATCGGCATGTCAAACCTGGTGTGCTGTGAACTGGCTGTGCCGCTTCCACAATCGGCGTGCGTTCCACCGCATGGACTGAGAGCACCGTATGTTCCAATAGGTAAACGTGACCGGGATGTGCCTCAGAGGCTCTCATTCTCAAGTGGTGACGGTCTAACGAATCTACTCACTTCAGTGCAACTTTTTTCCAACCATATGGACTTTTCTTGATATCAATTTCATGTATTATTTCATGCACAATAATATGTTTACAATTAAATAACTAGGATGTTTTGTTTATAAAGCAATAGTGCACTTTATTTGTGATAATTATCACTAACTAGGCAGATTGTCATAGTGCCCCCTTATTATATACAATGCACAAATTTCACAAAATCAGTCTCTGCACTTTGAGGGGAGCAGCTTTTCCACATTATTTCATTATTTTGTATTTTTTATTGTTTATTATAGTCTTGGCGTGGGGTTTACCTATTATAGGTCTATTTCACATCAGGGAAAATTGTAACTGGCTCATGCTTAAAGTGGAGTTGCACCCAAAAAAAAAAAATTCATGAATGTTCCTAAAAAAATAAAATAAAAATACATTTGGAAAAAAAAAATTTCTTTACTCACCTCTAAATGGCTGTTGCTAGAGGGTCCCTCGTAGTCTACCTCCTTTAGTGCCTGGGCTCGTGACATCACTTCCCCTCGGTGCAGGAAGGGCTCAGCTCTGCCCCCTCCCTCTTGTCAATCATCTGGGACACGTGACAGGTCCCAGATGATTGCCCGGCCAATCACGGTGCGCGGCGCCGCTCACGCATGTACAGTGGGTGCCCGGCTGTGGCAGTTACAATGCGGGCGCCGCTAAACGGAGGGGGAGACGAGCGGTGCTTCGATCTCCCGCATCACTGGACCCTGGGACAGGTAAGTGTCCGATTATTAAAAGTCAGCAGCTGCAGTATTTGTAGCTGCAGACTTTAATTTCTTTTTTTTTCAAATGGCAACACCTCTTTAACCATACTCTTGATCTTCCAAAACGCATACTTACCAACTGTCCCGAATTTCCCGGGACATTCCCAGGATTTAGACTCTTTTCCCGATTTAATTGTTTCCCGGGAAATGTCTAGAAAAATCTATTTTTTCAAGATTTTTCGCCACCGCAACTAGAGGTCCACGGCCGCCATTTTTAAGAAAACCAGAAGAAGTGGAACACGCTGGGTGGTTACAATAGAAACTGAGCTGCCGGTCTGTTATGGAAAGGGGCGGGGGTGGGCGGTGGTTCTATTGTAAACATGCGGCCGACGGAGACACTATTTTGTTCCTCCTTGGCCTCTGTTCTGTAATGTCGGCGGAGAGACCACTACTAGGACACCTGATGTAAGGAGGGGAACCGCTGGGAACATCTGATGTAAAGAGGGGGGCCGCTGGGGACATCTGATGTAAGGAAGGAGGGGCACCGCTGGGGACACCTGATGTAAGGGGGGCTCCGCTGGGGACATCTGATGTAAGGGGGGCTCCGCTGGGGACATCTGATGTAAGGAGGGGCACTGCTGGGGACATCTGATGTAAGGGGGGACTCCACTGGGGACACCTGATGTAAGCAGGGGCACCGCTGGGGACACCTGATGTAAGGGGGGGCACTGCTGGGACACCTGATGTAAGGAGGGGCACCGCTGGGGACATCTGATGTAAGGAGGGGCACCGCTGGGGACATCTGATGTAAGGGGGGGCACCGCTGGGACACCAGATGCAAGGAGGGGCTCCGCTGGAGACATCTGATGTAAGGAGGGGTTCTGCTGGGGACATCTGATGTAAGGTGGAACACCGCTGGGGGCATCTGATGTAAGGGGAGCTCTGTTGGGGACATCTGATGTAAGGGGGGCTCCGCTGGAGACATTTGATGTAAGGAGGGCTCCGCTGGGGACATCTGATGTAAGGGGGTCTCTGCTGGGGACATCTGATGTAAGGGGGTCTCCGCTGGGGACACCTGATGTAAGGACAGACTGTGCTGGGGGCACCTGATGCAAGGATGAACTCTGCTGGGGGCACCTGATGGCATCTGGTGGCAGGTGACATGGAAGGTGACACGCTCTGGGGTCCCACTGATTCTGGATCATGGGGAGTTGAATGATTTCATTCTATATTACAATGTAATAATAGTAATGATGCGCTTCAATCATCCTGACTCCACAACAACCATGGTGCTGGGATGATTGAAGCGCTAACACCAGGTGTTTGGAGTATCTTTATCTGCTGATTTGTTAAACTCTGGAATACACATTTCTATTGTGGTGTAGGATCTGGGCCTGCTGTCCCTCCATCCCTCTTCCCTTCCTTCTCTCTCCTTCCCTCCTTCTTTCTTCTTCTTTCTCTCTCCTTCCCTCCTTTTTTCCTTCTTTCTCTCTCCCTCTTTTCCCCTTTCATTCTCCATCTCTCATTCATCTCAGACTCTAACCACACCCCCATATAAACCACGCCCATACCAGCGACACCCACTATTTCATGGAACCACACCCATTTTTCGTCCCCACCCCCTAATTATAATAATAATCCGCCTACAGCCCAAAAAAAGTGTCCCTATAATTTTTTTTACAATGTTGCAAACTATGCAAAACGTTACCCTAAATTTAGCCATCTTTGAACACATTGAATTTTGTTAATAATTAATTAATTATGCTATAATAGGTATTAAGATGTCATTGTTTTTTTTTTTTATGGCGTAGTAGCTATTGTGATGTTATAAATAGTATGCAATGTCAGTCACTTTATGAGGTGACAGCTTTATAATATATTATAAAATCACTGTTATTATTGCACTGTTCCTGTCAATATTATGATGTTATGTCAAGTTTTGTGATTTCAGAAATTGTACTTGCAGTCTCTGTCGGAAGCACACTTTGGACTACAGCTGCACAGACCAGACTGTAACTTACAGTGTCTCAAATGCTGCAGCATTTCCAGGACTGTGTGCAGCTACAGAGAGAGAAGAAGAAAGCCCCACCCACCACCTGGGACAGGACCAAGGCTGTGCAGCCTTTGAAAGAACCAGGCCTTCTGGGAGAAGCAAGGACTTGTGGGCAATATAGTCCCCTGAGAGACTGTCTTTATAGTCCCCTGCGGGTCTGCCATTGGGAGGACATTGTAGAGCACATGCTATGCAGCAGGCTGCTGACAGGAGGATATTCTGCACTGTCTGGGATGCAGAGAGGCAGAGTTGCTGGTCTGTGGAAAATGCCACTGTCCCATCTGGCGTCACCACCTGGTCAAGGGAGGCGTCATAGCAGCTGGCATCGCTGAGCCTCAGACAGAGAGCAGGATTAATTATTCTTTGTGTTGGAGAGAGGTCACTGGCCATACCCTCTGCACACTATTTAAGGAACAGTATTGCCACTTGAGACACCATTTAGGGACACTTGGGTTTGTGGAACTCACTTTTGAGGGATCCAACGCCGGATTTGGGCCCCAATGCCCTGGCCAATAGAAGTTTTCTATTTTTCCATTTCCCATTAGTCAGGACTTTCTTAGTATAGGGGTTAGGGGTAAAGTCAATTGTTATTTACTGATTAGCACATTATTTTGTAACTGTTGTCGTATACTGATTTATTGTTACTTTTCCATCCTTTGATTATTGTTTTACTGTGTGTTGCACAAAAATAATATGTTCCCTTCAGCCTTGGTGTGTCAGAGGGTGTGCCATTAATGGGAAGGCCAAAGGCATTTGGAGTCAGAGGACACAAACATTGGTGGCTCCTTTGAGGGTAAGCTCTACATGCTCTAATGTCACTGTCCGTATTACAATGCCAAAGTATTTATTGTGGTAAGCCACAAAAATCTGCCACTTTTGAAGTTCATTTCTTCATTGTGAATACAGGATAAGAACCATAAAGACGCTCAGTGGCGTACTAAGCATATCTTCCACTTTGGGCATATAATTTTTTAACACCCCCACCCCAAAGAAACTAATCACAGTAATGAAGCTCCACACTGAATGCTGGATGTGGCCAGATTGGGAGGGACCCAAAGGGGCACGATTATATAAGACTTGATCCTACTCGCTTTATACACAACACACATATGCAATAGTCCTTTTAGGGACAGATGTGCTTTGATTGCTGACACAAACCTAGGCCTAATCAAATAAAAAAAAATTAACTATTCCATTATTATGCTTTTCTTTACACAGCTTACCTTCAGGAGCAAATAATGTACTTAGAGTGCAGTGTATAGAAAGCAGTGGTCAGAAGAATGGAATGTATAACATAGTTTTGATAGTGTAGGGCTCAAGAGTGTGTAATTATTATTATTATTATACAGGATTTATATAGCGCCAACAGTTTGCGCAGCGCTTAACAAAATAAAGGCAGACATTACAATTACATTACAATTTGGTACAAGAGGAATCAGAGAGCTTACAATCTAAAAAGAAAGGGTCAATTGATACAAGAGGTAATAGCTGTGGGGGATGAGTTGATGGAGGAAGTAAAACAGTGTTAGTTAGAAGCAGGATAGGCTTCTTTAAAGAGAAAGGTTTTCAGGGATCGTCTAAAGATGGATAGATTAGGGGACAGTCGGACAGATTGGGGTAGAGCGTTCCAAAGGATAGGAGAAGCTCTGCAGAAATCCTGGAGGCGAGCATGGGAGGAGGTGACAAGGGAGCTAGAGAGCAGGAGGTCTTGGAAGGACCGAAGAGAGCGGCTTGGTTGGTATTTTGGTACTAGGTCAGTGATGTAGCTGGGGGCAGAGTTATGGGTGGCTTTGTAAACTATTGTTAGTACTTTGAATTTTATTCGTTGGGTGAGTGGAAGCCAGTGGAGGGATTTGCAGAGAGGGGTGGAGGACACTGAATGGTTGGTAAGGTGGATGAGTCTTGCAGCAGCATTCATTATGGACTGAAGGGGGGATAGTCTATGTAAAGGTAGTCCAATGAGGAGGGAGTTGCAGTAGTCGAGGCGAGAAATAACCAGGGAGTGAGTTAGAAGCTTGGTGGTGTCATTCGTTAAAAAGGGGCGTATTCTGGAAATGTTGCGGAGGCTAAGGCGGCATGATTTGGACAGGGATTGTATGTGGGTCTGAAAGGACAGTTCAGGGTCTAGGATTACCCCTAGCACCCTGGCATGTGGGGACGGACTGATAGATGTGCCATTGATCTTGACTGAGAAGTCGGGGGAAGGGGCACGTGGGGGAGGAAATATTAAGAGCTCAGTTTTAGACAGATTAAGTTTGAGGAAGTGGTTTGACATCCAGACTGATATGTCTGTTAGTAAATCAGTGATGCGTGAGGAGATTGATGGGGTGAGTTGAGGGGCAGAGAGATAGATCTGGGTGTCATCAGCATATAAATGGTAGTGGAAGCCATGTGAGGCTATCAGCGGACCCAGGGAGGAGGTGTAGATTGAGAATAGTAGAGGTCCAAGGACAGAACCTTGGGGGACCCCAACAGTAAGAGGAGTTGGAGAGGAGGAAGTGGAGTTGTAAGTGACACTGAAGGTGCGATGAGAAAGGTAAGATTCGAACCAATGGAGAGCACAGCTATGGAGACCAAGCAAATTTAGTTTTTTGAGGAGGAGGGGGTGGTCAACTGTATCAAAGGCAGCAGAAAGGTCTAAGAGTAAGAGTACAGAATAATGACCATTGGTTTTGGCTGTTAGTAAGTCATTTGTGAGTTTTAGGAGGGCAGTTTCTGTGGAGTGCTGTGGGCGAAATCCAGACTGAAGGGAATCCAGAAGGTTATTCTCAATGAGGTGGTCGCTCAGTCGGCTGTAGACTAAACGTTCAAGGAGTTTGGAGGCAAAAGGGAGTAGAGAGATGGGTCTTAGATTGTTAAGATTGGTTGGGTCTAGTGAGGCCTTTTTTGGTATGGGAGTGACTAGTGCATGTTTTAGAGGGTTGGGGAAGATGCCAGTAGAGAGGGAGAGGTTGAAGATATGAGTTAAAGAGTGTAGGATAGAGTCAGAGGCTGACCGTAGTATTTGAGAAGGAACAGGGTCCAGGGGGCAGGAGGTTAGGTGGGCATTAGAAAAAAATTTAGTGACTTCCTCTATAGTAGCTGGATTAAAGGAGGAGAGTATTGGTTGTGCAGGAGGACAAGGAGTGTAAAGTGAGGGAGATATGTGTAGAGTAGAGAACTCGAGACGAATTGTCTCAATCTTATTTTTGAAGTGATTAGCAATCTCCTGGGCAGTGAGTAAGTTAGTGGGTGGAGGTAATGGAGGACGAAGTAGAGAAGTAAATGTAGAAAAGAGTTGACGGGGACTGCGTGAGAGGGTGTTAATGAGAGTGGTAAAGTAGGTCTGTTTGGCAGTGCGCAGGCAGGAATGGTATTTTTGGAGGGCAGATTTATATTGGCTGAAATCTTGCTGTGACTTAGTCTTACACCACAGGCGCTCAAGAGCACGGCTCTGATTTTTGAGGCTTCTGGTGTTGTCTGTCTGCCAGGGTTGTAGCGGCCGAGGCCTGATTCTGTGTGTAGTGAGGGGGGCCAAGGTATCCAGGGTGGATGACAATGAACTGTTGTATACAGAAGTGGCCAAGTTGGGGCAGGACAAGGATGAGATTTTGTCATAGAGACAATCAGTAGCAGAAAATGCAAAGAGTGCACGAGTCAGGAGTGCATATCACACAGAGCACAGGGGTCAGGAGTAGGCAATGCAGAGAGAGAATAGGGGTCAGGAGTGCATATCACAGGGTGTTCATGGCTCAGGGTGTGTAACACAAAGTATAACGCAGAAAGTGCAGGGCTAAGAAGTGTGTAATACAGAGAGTGCAGGGCTCAATTATGTGTAATGCATAGGGCTCAGAAGAATGTAGCACAGAGAGTGCAGGGTTTAGTATTATTTAACACAGAGAGTACAGGACCCAGGAGAAGGTACAGAATACAACCCAAAATCACCCTATCTTCCCAATGTAAATCCACTCCCCCATCCAAGTCCATATCCCATAAAGTATAGATCTCCCACAGCAGCCCCTTCTCCACCCCCATACAGTTTTCCCTTCACAGCCTTAAATTTTCTCTTAGTACAAATCAGTACAGACCTCTCTCCCATCACGATATGGACCCCTCCCTCAATACAGACACACTTTAGTACAGACTCTCTCCTAGCTCACCCTTGCAATACAGACTCCCTCCCTCAATGCAGACCACCCTCTCTCAGTATAGAACCCCCTCCTTGTTCATGCCCACCTCTCTCAGTACAGACTCCCATCTCCTTCAGAAAACCCCCTCTCTTAGTACACAGCCCCTCCTAGCCCACCCTCACAGTAAAAATCCCCTTCCCTTAGTACAATCTGCCCCTCCCTCAGTACAGCCCCTTCTCTCTCATTACAGACCTCTCTTAGCCCACCCCTGCACTACAGACCCCTCCCCTCCCTCAGTAAAGATCCCCCTCCCTCAGTATAAACCACCCTCCTTCAATACAGAGCCCCCTGCTAGCCTACCCTCACAGTACAGATCCCCTTCTTCCTCATCACAGACCCTGTCCTTCAGTACAGAGCTCCCCCTAACCCACCCACACAGTACAGACCCCCCCTAAACATAGACCCTCTCTCAGTACAGACCCCCCCCAGACCCTCCTGTCAGTACAGACCTCCCCCTCTCTCAGTACAGACCCCTCCCTCCCAGCCTGCCTTCATCAGCACAGATTTCCTCCCTACATCACCGGATGCAGCAGAGGTTCAGAGTGAGGGAAGTCCTCCCCTCAGCTGTGTCATATGATTGGAGCTGGGAAGGGGTCTTCCTCTGCTCTGAACTGCCGCTGTCAAGTCCCCAGAAGTGGTGCTGCAGTACAAATTAATCAGGCACTGCTGCACCATGAAATGCATTCAGAAACAGAAATGACAGGCAGTTGCTGAGTACTTTTTTTTTTAAACCAGCCCTGCAGCCCCCCTCCCCTAAGCGCTGGATTGCATCCCTAAGGTATGGCACTGCAGATGCTGACACAATTCCACCAATTTTGGCATTAACCGTAGCAAATTATGCATGGATTCCCCTATTTTTATATTCCCACCCGCTAAGATAGGCAATTAAGGATAATGGTCATCACTGAACCTGATTACCAATGGGATCCCAAAACACACATATTTAAAGACATCAACTGCTGGGGATATTCCCTGACTCAGAACTTGATAAAGGTTTTTTTAAATTAATTTATCATTTTGGCTAGGAAAATCATACAGCCAGACAATGGATGAGACAATTACCTCCCCGCTTTAATGATTGGATGATAAAAATGAACAATACGTTACCGTATAAAAAAATTCCTATATATTAACAGAGGATGCCCATCCAAATACAACATTTGGGACCGTTGGTTACAAGCTGCGGAGACTTGTGTATGAATAGTGCCTTAACCCTCTTAGAAATGTTATACAACAGCTTATTTTTAAGTATCACCTCCACTGATACATGGGAATCAACAACTTTTTCTTAACAGGAGCTTTTGATCTAATGTTGTGTTTAGAGTCGGTTCTGTATCCCAGCTGTATCCTTGTATTTGATGTATTGCATCTTGAATACGCAATGTAATTTTGAATATGTATATTGTTTAATGAAAACCTTTTTTGGAATTTATTTTTAGAAATCAACACTATATACAGACAATATTGCATATGAACAAAGGGAAAGTATGAGACACATAGCAAAATTAGATATGGGGATCGATATTCCACTTAAAGTTAAGACATAGAAGTATTCTGGTTTTAAATTTAAAGATCTAAATACCGTATACACTCGAGTATAAGCCGAGTTTTTCAGCACATTTTCTTGTACTGAAAATGCCCCCTTCGGCTTATACTCGAGTCAAGCATTTTTCTGCTGCAGAAAATGAAATTTTCCGAACCAACTTTGGGGCCCCGAGATACGGGGCCCCAAAGTCGGTTCGGAAAATGTAATTCTCTGCTGCAGAAAAGTGCTTGACATTTTCCGAACCGACTTTGGGGCACCGTATCTCGGGGCCACTTAGTGCCAGGATATGTTGTAGTACTTGTTTCTGGGTACTGGGGTTCCTAGCACTAAGTGGACCTGAGATACGGGGCCCCAAAGTCGATCAACTGTGTCCATCTGCAGCCATGTCATTTCGGGACCCTTTGGGTCCAGAAACACCAAATTTTGGCTGCAGCTAGGGGGCATCTAGGAACCCTTAACTACCAAGTTTGAAGTTCGGAGGACCTATGGCTACAAATGGGCACAGTGAGGCATGCAAATGGACACAGTGAGGCTGCAAATGGGCATTGTTGACCGTCTTTTCCACTTACAGTAGCTGCGCATTTCTCACCCTAGGCTTATACTGGAGTCAAAACGTTTTCCCATTTTTTTTTTTTTGTGGTAAAATTAGGTGCCTCGGCTTATATTCGGGTCAGCTTATACTCGAGTATATACGGTAGCTTTACACTGAAGTGAACAATGGCCTAAATCTCCCCCCATATACAGAACCATCAATATGTTCAATAACATAGAAAGAAAACAAATCCATATTGTCTCTATGCATGTTTCAAAAATGTTTAGATTTTCAAGACATGGTGAGGCACTGACCTGAACAAAAATGCAGGCACTGTTTCATCTCTAAATACATGCTGAGCTTATCATGTGAATTGTACTGTTTGCTGCTGTTTTCTGCATCATGCTGCAGTGGAAAAGTGGATGATTTCTAGATGGAGACACATTAGAAGAGCGGCTGAATAGATAAGCAGTATTTGGACAAGCTGGTTATTCAGCTGAAGATTCCATAGGTGCCTGTAGTTTGTATGTTATTCTTGACAGATACAACGGCCATATCTCTGATATAATTATATTGAATAGTTGCCAAACAACTAATTGCCATGCGAATTTACTACGTATTCAACTGAGACTCGTTTTTGTGTCTGTGCTGAATAAGCTGCATGAGCTAATGATATGTTAGTACACCGTATGTCTCATTGCAAGTATAGATGAGCTCGTGGGTCCTCTATATACATCTCTAACCCAAACTCCATACTCCGGCCTGCAGCTCACTGAAGTACAAAATAATGGGAGTACCGAGTTTGAGTTAGAGATGAATTCAGAGGTCATTTGAGCGCATCTCTAATTGCACGCTGCATTTGTGTCTGTGCTGTATTAGCCACCAGATGAACAGGCTGTTTGCACATGTGCTGTATTAATACTGTTACTACTACCGTGTTTCCCCAAAATAAGACTGGGTCTGATATAAATTTTGGCTAGAAAAAACACACTAGGGCTTATTTTCAGGGGATGTCTTATTTTTTTAAGGTATGTACAAACAAGTTCCTGTGTCCCATGTCTTCTATTCCCCTGTCAGCTCAGGAGTCAGCATTAAGACATTTTGTAATCCCAAAACCTTGGTTAAAGTCCTTGTAAAATTATGTAATCCATTCTGTAAAAAGATTATATAATGTGCAGTATGTCTCCTTGTGTAACTTTATTGTGGAAAATACCTTATTTACAGCACCGCTGGGCAATCACGTGACCCGCGGGAACTCTTCTTCCCCACTCTGAATACTGCAGAAGGAGGGGCCGCTGACATCAGCCAGCAGGAGAGGAGAAGATCTCCAGCGGGTCACATAGCGCAATCGCTGTAAATAAGGTATTTTCCACAAAGAAGTTTCACAAGGAGACACACTGCACATTTTATAATCTTTTAACAGAACGGGTTACATGTTTTTTACAAGGACTTTAACTAGGGCTTATTTTTAGGAAAACACTGTAATAATAATAAAATTAATACTTATTTTATATAGTGCCTTCAAAGATACCTTTTCAAAGCATTTTACAAAAAACAAACAGAAAACAAATGATACAAAAGAAAAGGATATACTGTATTGCATAGGAAAGATACAAATACAGAGAGCTAAGGTTGCTGCACACCCCAAATAATATGATATGAGAAGGTTCCCCCAAAAGGGTTTTTTTAGCAGCAAAGTACGTAAATATCAAAGAATTCAAAAAGTTATTGGATTTAATAAAATTGTTTTATTTATTAACATATAATAACATGAAGGTTAAGATATGAGCTCGGCACAGGGGTATACCCATGAGGTGCAAATATTAAAACATGAAATGAATATGGCATTATACAGCAAACATGTAAATTAAGACAAAATTTTTACGCGTTTCGAACCCTAGGGGTGATCCGTGTGCCTAACAAGTCTGATGTGTGTAATGTGTGCTGCTTTTACTTACTAATCAGTGCTTTTTAGGGAGAAGAAACAACCAGATCGCTGTTCTCTCTACACAGAGTTCTGTGTGTTTGTAAACATAGGACTCTGTGTGGGCAAGCAGCAGGGCTCACTTGTCAGGTGGAAGCATTTAAGCGGCTCCGCTACCACCCGATTGTTTCCTCTCCCACCACGCGGGAGCTCTGCGATATGTATCCCGGCTCCACTTGCCCATCTACGGGCCTGGGACCAGCATAGTGGGCGCTGCAGAACAGAGGGGAGAGTGGACATGTCCACTCTCCTCCCAATCTTGTTCCTGACCCTGGAAGCAAGGTGTAGGATATCACTTCTGGGTCCCCGTTGACCATTTCCCTGGCCAGCATGGTCAGGAAAGAATGTAATGCAGTGCGATCTGTAATGCCATACATTCAGTAGAGTGTGGGGGAGACATGCAGGGCCCTTTAGACCCTGCATATCTCATTACAGAGAACTTGTCTCCAAAAAATCATCACGTAGGTGACTTTTTGTCCCTTGTGTGATGGAAAAAAAAAGTTAAGTGAAACCCCCCCCCCACATATATGTGTTGGGGCGCCTATGTATGAAAATGTTGATTGCGATATACATGTTACATATCACCACGCACAAACTGGCTCCTAGATTTTTTAGCTACCTCCTAGATTCAACGTAAGCCAACTTTTTTTTTTACAGTCCATTCTGGAAATGTAATTGTCACACCTCGCACATTTTCACCTGATGGGGAGGAAGTAATGGCATGAGCAACCTCGGAGTTGTTTGTTCTCCTAAACTAAAATGACTGCCAAGGCCACTTGGGACTGACACTGAAGAAAGATAAAGACCGCAGTACCACACCAGAGTGTTAAAGTTCAAAATAAGTTTATCCCAATAAAAAGTTTAAGCAGCATCTGTGTTTATAGCCAAAGCCTTTGTGCAGCTAAGAGGCAATTCTTTAATCTGGCCTGCAATTAACCACTTAAGGACCGCCTCCTGTACATTTACATCGGCACAATGGCACGGACAGGCACATCAACGTACCTGTACGTGCCTGCCTTCCAGCGGGTGTGGGGTCCGATCGGATCGACCTGTGATGAGGGGGCGGTCATTGATTTCTGGCCACCCCTCGCGATCGCTCCTGGCAAATGAGAAGCTTCCCCTGCCTGTGAACTGTAATCACAGGCAGGAGGAACTGATGTCACTCTCCTCGTGTTGGTCTTTTCGACCGGAACGGCGAGGAGAGAAGACATCCAAGTAAGTGCACCAACACTACACTGACACCAGGTACACATAGGCACACTTTCCACCCCCCAGTCACCCCCCAATCACCCCCCAGATCACCCCCTGCACCCCCAGTCACAGTGTCACTGATTGCATTGGTCATTTATTTACTGATCACTGCATTAAGTGTCATTCGTGACTGTAAAAAGTGTCAGGGCAGTTAGCTTTAGGCCCCTTTAGGTCCAGGGTAGCCCCCTACCCCCCTAATAAAGGTTTAATCCCTTGATTGTCCCCCAGGTAACCCTTTCACCCCCTTTTGCCAGTGTCACTAAGCAATCTTTTTTCTGATCGCTGCATTAGTGTCGCTGGTGCCGCTAGGTAGCCAGTTATTTTTTTAGTTTTTTTTAGGTTCACCGCCAGGTTTTTATAGCGTCAGGTACCCCCATATACAACCTAATAAAGGTTTTAACCCCCTGATTGCCTCTAGAGTTAACTCTTTCACCAGCGATCACCGTATAAGTGTCACTGGTGACGCTGGTTAGCCAGTTAGTTATTTAAGTTCCCAGTCAGGTTTTTATATAGCACCAGGTACCCCCATATATTACCTAATAGAGGTTTTAACCCCCTGATTGCCCCTAGTTAACCCTTTCACCAGTGATCACCGTATAACTGTTACTGGTGAAGCTGGTTAGTTTGCTTTTTATAGTGTCAGGGCACCCGCCATTTATTACCCAATAAAGGTTTAACCCCCTGATCACCCGGCGGGTGATATCAATTAGGTTTTAGGGTCAGATAGGGTCTGCATCGCCCCAGGCAGCGCCAGGTTAGTGCCAGTACCGCTAACACCCATGCGCAAAGCATACACCTCCCTTAGTGGTATTGTATCTGAACAGATCAATATCTGATCTGATCAAATCTATACTAGCGTCCCCAGCAGTTTAGGGTTCCAAAAAATGCATTGTTAGCTTGATCAGCCCAGATACCTGCTAGCACCTGCGGTTTGCCACTCCGCCCAGCCCAGTCCACCCAAGTGCAGTATCGATCGATAACTGTCACTTACAAAACACAACACACATAACTGCAGCATTCGCAGAGTCAGACCTGATCCCTGCAATCGCTAACAGTTTTGTTTGGTAGCGTTTTATACAGTTGCTGACAGCCTAGGTGCTTTTTTACCTGTGAATCTCACTAGTTGTACCACTAAATTTAGAGCCCAAAATGGCAAATCGAAGGTACACTAGTGAAGAGACCTACACGTTTCTGAGCATGACAGATAGTGAAGAGGAGGTCACTCATCTCTCAGATTCAGGCTCAGAATACGATCCTGTAGACGACAGCGGCTCCATGACAGATAGCTCTGACGACGAAGGTGAGGTCCCTGCTAAGGTCAGGCATACCCGATCCCGATCTTCTGCTGTTGTTGAGGTGCAAGAACTGCAGGTCCCTCGGATGGAGCAGAGAAGTACTAGCGCCGCTATTCCTTCTGGTGAACTGGCAAGCACCAGCGGCCTAGTACACATTGGATGTACATCCAGCACTGAAGTAACACTTGGTGATGTGGCGAGTCCCATAAGTGCAGTTCAAGCTGGCGAGGTGGCAAGCACAAGTAGTGTCCTGCTGCCACCAAGAAGAAGACAAAGGCAGGCCCGTCGTGCCCATAGTGTCCTTCCTGCAGAATTCGCTAATCCTGATTGGGTGCCCACCACTTCTGCAGAACCCGTACTTCCCCCATTCACTGGCCATCCCGGTATTCAGGTGGAAACAGCTGATTTTAAGCCACTTGATTTTTATTCGCTGTTTTTCACGGAAGATCTCTATAGCTCTATTGTGGACCAAAGTAATTTATATGCTGGTCAACACATCGCCACTAATCCCCAGTTGCCTTCCCTTGCCAGAGATTGGAAACCAATTACGGTTTCCGAATTTAAGACCTTTCTGGGCCTTTCCCTCAACATGGGCATACATAAATTCACGATGTTGCTGACCATATGCCCGTGTTCTCTGCCTCCATGTCCAGGAAACGATACGAGCAGATCTTGCGGTTCATGCACTTCAACGACAATGAACTTTGTCGTCCTCGTGGAGACCCTGAATACGATCGGCTCTACAAAATTCGGCCCCTCATAAACCACTTCAACCAACGTTTTGCAGCCTTGTTTACTTGTTGTTGTTGTTGTTTACCCGATCAAGTTGTCTACGTTGATGAGTCCCTGATTAAATTCTGGCCGCTTGTCTTTCAAACAGTACCTTCCCAGCAAGCGTGCCAGATACAGGGTCAAGCTCTATAAGTTCTGTGACAGGGCAACAGGCTATGTATGGAGCTTTACGGTTTATGAGGGAAAAGATAGTTACGTAGAGCCGGAGAACTGCCCAGATTACATAGGGAGCGCTGGCAAGATAGTGTGGAACTTGGTGTCACCCTTATTCGGAAAGGGGTACCACTTGTACGTGGACAATTATTACACGAGCATGCCACTGTTTAGTCATTTGTTTGATCAGCAGATTGGTGCATGTGGCACTGTGCCACCTAATCGCCGGGGCTTTCCCCAGCGGCTTGCAGATTCCCATCTTAGGCTGGGGGAGAGAGCCTGCTTCAAGTGTAATAATTTGCTCGCTATGAAGTGGAGGGATAATAAGAATGTTTTCGTTCTTACCTCCCTTCGTGCAGACACGACAGTCCAAATTACTACGGCGACTGGTGTTGTGGAGAAACCCCTCTGTGTCCACGAATTTAACCAAAATATGGGAGCGGTGGACCTCAACGACCAGTTGTTGGCGCCGTATTTAGTTGCCCGTAAGGCCAGACGCTGGTACAAAAAAGTGTCTGTTTACTTATTTTAATTGGCTTTGCTGAACGCTCATATGCTATACGGAGCTTCAGGCGGGACTTTATCCTTCCTTACATTCCAGGAAGAGATTGTCACAGACCTCCTGTATCCAGGCGGTACTGCACCTCACCATTCCCAACCAAATGCAGTAAGCCGGCTGCATGAGAGGCATTTTCCTTATGCCCTCCTGAGTACCCCTACCCAACGAGCCCCCCAAAGAAGATGTCGTGTCTGTACCAAGCGCGGATTTAGGCATTACACCCATTATTATTGTCCACGCTGTCCTGACAATCCTAGTCTTTGCATTGTTGAATGTTTTGAATGCTACCACACACTAGTGAAGTTTTATCGTAGGGTACAGCATTTCACAGACTAGGACACACTTACACAGGGTCTCCCAAGATTCCATTGCATTTTGAGAGACCCGAACCATTACAGTTGTTACAATTACAAAAAAAAAAAACACAAAAAAAATAATAATAATAATAATAATTGTTGTCGTTTTATTGTTCTCTCTCTCTCTATTCTCTCTCTATTGTTGCCCTTTTTTACTGTATTCTATTCTGCAATGTTTTATTATGTTTTATCATGCTTGCTTTTCAGGTATGTAATTTGTTTATACTTTAATGTTTACTGTGTTTTATTGTTAACCATTTTTTTTGTTTTCAGGTGCGCCATTCAGCTGCAGCGCGGATTTATTTATCTTGGCGGCAACAACGTTTGCTCCCACGATACATAAAGTCATGACTCAAGTGCTGTAGGAGGTGATTTCACCAACACAGTTTTAAAAAAAGAGCATATATGCTGAAGCATGGGGGCAGCAGGGGTGGAGGAGCGATTTGCTCCTAATGCCGCGTACATACGGTTGAAATTCCGATGGAGGCTTGCCCGTGGAAAAGTCTGACCGTGTGTATGCGGCATTACTTTTTTGCGGAAGGATGCCCCCATGCTTCGGCATATATAAATGGTGCATGTATGTCCATCATTAGAAGTGGGTGGATGAAGGGAGGTATTCTAATGGTGGGCATACCCACCGATCAATCTCTTTTTTTTCGTTCAGCCAACAGGCTGCATGAAAAAAAAGATTACAATATATGTCCAACAAGGACCAGCAACGTACTGGTATGTTGTTGGACTTTGAATGGTTATACCAGAATGATGCCTGCAGGTTTAGGTATCATCTTGGTATCATTCTTTTCAGCCAGTGATCGGCTTTCATGTAAAAGCAATCCTAGTGGCTAATTAGCCTCTAGACTGCTTTAACAAGCAGTGGGAGGGAATGTCCCCCCTCCCAGTATATAAACAGCGCCATTGGGAAATTGGGAAAGCATTTTATCACACCGATCTTGGTGTGGTCAGATGCTTTGAGGGCAAAGGAAAGATCTAGGGTCTAATAGACCCCAATTTTTTCAAAAAAAGAGTACCTGTCACTACCTAATGCTATCATAGGGGATATTTACATTCCCTGAGATAACAATAAAAATGATTAAAAAAAAAAAAAAAAAAAAATGTAAGGAACAGTTTAATAAAATAAAAAAGCAAAATAAATATAAAAAAAAAAAAAAAACACCCCTGTCCCCCCCTGCTCTTGTGCAAAGGCGAATGCAAGCGTCGGTCTGGCATCATATGTAAACAGCAATTGCACCATGCATGTGAGGTATCACCGCGAAGGTCAGATCGAGGGCAGTCATTTTAGCAGTAGACCTCCTCTGTAAATCTAAGGTGGTAACCTGTAAAGGCTTTTAAAAATGTATGTAGTTTGTGCACAATTTTAAAGTATGTCGTGTTTGGTATCCATGTACTCGGCCTAAGATCATCTTTTTTATTTCTTCAAAAATTTGGGCAATATAGTGTGTTTTAGTGCATTCAAAAATTCATTAATAAAAGTGTATTTTTTCCCCCCAAAAAATTCAACACCCACCATTTTAATCTGTAGGGCCTTTGCTCTATAAAAATATATAGTGTTTGGGGGTTCAACATAATTTTCTTGCAAAAAATTTTTTTTTTTTCATGTAAACAAAAAGTGTCAGAAAGGGCTTTGTCTTCAAGTGGTTAGAAGAGTGGGTGATGTGTGACATAAGCTTCTAAATGTTGTGCATAAAATGCCAGGACAGTTCAGACCCCCCCCCCCCCAAATGACCCCATTTTGGAAAGTAGACATCCCAAGCTATTTGCTGAGAGGTATGGTGAGTATTTTGCAGATCTTGCTTTTGTCACAAAGTTTTGAAAATTGAAAAAAAAGAAAAAAAAATATGTTTTTTCTTTACTTTCTTAATTTTCAAAAACAAATGAGAGCTGTAAAATACTCACCATGACTCTCAGCAAATAGCTTGGGGGGTCTACTTTCCAAAATGGGGTCATTTGGGGGAGTTTTGTGCTATCTTGGCATTTTATGGCCTTCGAAACTGTGATAGGTAGTGAGGAGTGAAATCAAAAATTTGCGCCCTTAGAAATCCTGAAGGCGGTGATTGGTTTTCTGGGCCCCGTAGGAGGCTAGGCTCCCAAATAGTCCCACACATGTGGTATCCCCGTATGCAGGAGAAGCAGCAGAATGTATTTTGGGGTGCAATTTCACATATAACCATGGCATGTGTGAGCAATATATCATTTAGTGACAATTTTGTAAACATTTTTATTTTTTGTCATTATTCAATCACTTGGGACAAAAAAAAAAAATATTCAATGGGCTCAACATGCCTCTCAGCAAATAGCTTTGGCGGTCTACTTTCCAAAATGGGGTCATTTGGGGGGGGTTGTGCCATCTTGGCATTTTCAAAACTGTGATAGGTAGTGAGGAGTGAAATCAAAAATGTATGCCCTTAGAAATCTTAAAGGCGGTGCTTGGATTTTGGGATCCCGTACGTGGCTAGGCTCCCAAAAAGTCCCACACGTGTGGTATCCCCATACTTGGGAGAAGCAGCAGAATGTATTTTGGGGTGTAAGTTCACATAGGCCCATGGCATGTGTGAGCAATATATCATTTAGTGACAACTTTGTGCAAAAAAAAAAAAGTTTGTAATATTCCCGCAACTTGTGGCAAAATATAAAATATTCCATGGACTCAACATGCTTCTCAGCAAATAGCTTGGGGTGTCTACTTTCCAAAATGGGTCATTTGGGGGGGGGGGTTGTGCTATCTTGGCATTTTATGGCCTTCAAAACTGTGATAGGTAGTGAGTGAAATCAAAAATTTGCGCCCTTAGAAATCCTGAAGGCGGTAATTGGTTTTCGGGGTGCCGTACGCGGCTAGGTTCCCAAAAAGTCCCACACATGTGGTATCCCCGTACGCAGGAGAAGCAGCTAAATGTATTTTCAGGTGCAATTCCACATATAACCATGGCATGTGTGACCAATATATCATTTAGTGACAACTTTTTGTAAAAAAAAAAAATGACGGAGCGATCACTTGTAAACAAACCGGCGTCATGACATGACACCGGTTCCTCTCTCCCCTCTGTGTACTGATCTGTACAGTGGAGGGGAGAGATCGGATGCCAGCAGCGCTGTGGGCTGGATCTGTAGTGCCCACAGCGCTGCTCTGTGACAATTGTAGTCATATCCATGGATCCATCCCTCCATACTCTGCCATACCCTGCCAATACTCTGCCATACCCTGCCAATACTCTGCAATACCCGGTGATACCCAGCCATACTCTGCAATACCCAGCCATACTCTGCAATACTTGGCAATACCCAGCCATGCACAGCTGTACCCAGCCAATATTACAGTGGGGGAGATGACATGGATATTACAAGGGGGAGATGACGTGGATATTACAAGGGGGAGATGACGTGGATATTACAGTGGGGGAGATGGCGTGAATATTACAGTGGGGGAGATGACGTGGATATTACAGACCCTGCACTCTAGGGTCCACTTATGGAAATCGGGCAATGGCCTTACGCTCTGGAAGCACTGCAGGGTGCTGACACATGCTGTGTAGACATCTGGGGAAAAGCTGACATCATAAGGAATCATCCTGGGACATACCACCAAATCAAGAATTACAACCCCAATTCCAAAAAAGTTGGGGTGCTGTGTAAAATCTACATAAAAACGGAATGCACTGATTTGCATATCTCATAAACCTATGTTTTAACCACTTGCCGACCGCCCCCTGTATATATACGTCGGCAGAATGGCACGTACAGGCAGAACCACGTACCTGTACGTGCCATTCTTCCGGCGGGTGGGGGGTCCGATCGGACCCCCCCCGGCCGGCGGGGACGGTCGGGATCGCTTCAGGAGCGATCCGGGATGAGGGGACGGCCAGTGGTTTCTGGCCACCCCCTCGCGATCGCTCCTGGCCAATCAGATGCTTCCTCTGTCTGTGTCAATCAAAACACAGGCAGAGGAAGTGATGTCACGCTCGGTGCGCCGGTCTATGTGACCGGAACGCCGAGCTGTGAACGTCTAAAGGTTAGTGCACCAACAGTACACTGACACCAGTACACATAGGCACACAAAACACCCCCCTGTCACCCCCAGATCACCCCCTCCCCCCCCAGTCACAGTGTCACTAATTGCAGTGATCATTTTTTTACTGATCACTGCATTTAGTGTCAGTGTGACTGTAATAACTGTCAGTGCAGTTAGTTTTAGGTCCAAGGTAGCCCCCTACCCCCCCTAATAAAGGTTTAACCCCTTGATTGCCCCCCAGGTAACCCTTTCACCCCCTTTTGCCAGTGTCACTAAGCGATCGTTTTTCTGATCGCTGTATTAGTGTCACTGCTGTCGCTAGGTAACCATTTTTTTTTTTTAGGTAACCGCCATGTTTATATAGGTTCATAAATAGGTTTATAGGTCAGGTACCCCCATATTACAACCTAAATAAAGGTTTTAACCCCTTGATTGCCCCTAGAGTTAACCCTTTCACCAGTGATCACTGTATAACTGTCACTGGTGACGCTGGTTAGCCAGTTAGTTATTTCGTTATTTAGGTTCCCCGTCAGGTTTTTATATAGCGTCAGGTACCCCCATATATTACCTAATAAAGGTTTTAACCCCCTGATTGCCCCTAGTTAACCCTTTCACCCCCTTTTGCCAGTGTCACTAAGCGATCGTTTTTCTGATCGCTGCATTAGTGTCGCTAGGTAACCATTTTTTTTTTTAGGTAACCGCCATGTTATATATAGGTTCATAAATAGGTTTATAGGTCAGGTACCCCCATATTACAACCTAAATAAAGGTTTTAACCCCCTGATTGCCCCTAGAGTTAACCCTTTCACCAGTGATCACTGTATAACTGTCACTGGTGACGCTGGTTAGCCAGTTAGTTATTTCGTTATTTAGGTTCCCCGTCAGGTTTTTATATAGCGTCAGGTACCCCCATATATTACCTAATAAAGGTTTTAACCCCCTGATTGCCCCTAGTTAACCCTTTCACCCCCTTTTGCCAGTGTCACTAAGCGATCGTTTTTCTGATCGCTGCATTAGTGTCGCTAGGTAACCAGTTTTTTTTTGTATTACTGTTACGGGTGACGCTGGTTAGTTAGCTTTATTTTTTATACTGTCAGGGCACCCGCCATTTATTACCCAATAACGGTTTAACCCCCTGATCGCCCGGCGGGTGATATCAATTAGGTTTTAGGGTCAAATAAGGTCTGCGTCGCCCCAGGTTAGTGCCAGTACCGCAAACACCCACGCGCAAAGCATACACCTCCCTTAGTGGTACAGTATCTGAACAGATCAATATCTGATCTGATCAGATCTATACTAGCGTCCCAGCAGTTTAGGGTTCCAAAAAAAAAACGCATTGTTAGCGGGATCAGCCCAGATACCTGCTAGCACCTGCGTTTTCCCCCTCCGCCCAGCCCAGCCCACCCAAGTGCAGTATCGATCGATCACTGTCACTTACAAAACACTAAGCACACATAACTGCAGCGTTCGCAGAGTCAGGCCTGATCCTGCGATCGCTAACATTTTTTTTGTGGTAGCGTTTTGATTCAGTCGCTTCAGTCAGGAGCTTTTTTACCTGTGAATCTCAGAAAAATAAAAAAAATAAAAATAGTTGTCGTTTTATTGTTCTCTCTCTCACTCTATTCTCTCTCTATTGTTGCTCTTTTTTTACTCCATTCTATTCTGCAATGTTTTATTATGTTTTATCATGCTTGCTTTTCAGGTATGTAATTTTGTTTACTGTGTTTTAGTGTTAAGCATTTTTTTTGTTTTCAGGTGCGCCATTCAGTTGCAACGCGGATTTATTTATCTTGACAGCAACAGCGTTTGCTCCCACGATACATAAAGCCGCGACTCCAACGCTGTAGGAGGTGATTTCACCACCACAGTTAAAAAAAAGAGCATATATGCCGAAGCATGGGGGCAGCAGGGGGGGGGAGGAGCGATTGGCTCCTAATGCCACGTACATACGGTCGAAATTCCGACCGTGTGTACACGGCATAACTTTTGCGGGAGGATGCCCCCATGCATCGGCATATATAAATGGTGCATGTATGCCCATCATTAGAAGTGGGTGGATGAAGGGAGGTATTCTAATGGTGGGCATACCCACCAATCAATCTCTTTTTTTCGTTCAGCCAAGAGGCTGCATGAAAAAAAAAAGATTACAATATATGTCCAGTATGTTGCTGGACTTTGAATGGTTATACCAGAATGATGCCTGCAGGTTTAGGTATCATCTTGGTATCATTCTTTTCAGCCAGTGATCGGCTTTCATGTAAAAGCAATTCTAGCGGGTAATTAGCCTCTAGACTGCTTTTACAAGCAGTGGGAGGGAATGTCCCCCCTCCCGGATATAAACCGCGCCATTGGGAAATTGGGAAGCATTTTATCACACCAATCTTGGTGTGGTCAGATGCTTTGAGGGCAGAGGAAAGATCTAGGGTCTAATAGACCCCAATTTTTTCAAAAAAAGAGTACCTGTCACTGCCTATTGCTATCATAGGGGATATTTACATCCCTGAGATAACAATAAAAATCATAACAAAGAAAAAAAATGGAAGGAACAGTTTAAAAATAAAATAAAAAAAAGCTAAATAAATAAAAAAAAAACCAAAAAAAAAAAAAAAAGCACCCCTGCCCCCCCTTCTCTTGCGCAAAGGCGTACACAAGCGTTGGTCTGGCGTCATATGTAAACAGCAATTGCACCATGCATGTGAGGTATCACCGCGAAGGTCAGATCGAGGGCAGTAATTTTAGCAGTAGACCTCCTCCGTGAATCTAATGTGGTATCATGTAAAGGCTTTTAAAGGCTTTTAAAAATGTATGTAGTTTGTCGCCACTGCGTGTTTGTGCGCAATTTTAAAGCATGTCGTGTTTGGTATCCATGTACTCGGCCTAAGATCATATTTTTTATTTCATCAAAAATTTGAGCAATATAGTGTGTTTTAGTGCATTAAAATAAAAAAAAGTGTATTTTTTCCACAAAAAATGCGTTTGAAAAATCGCTGCGCAAATACTGTGTGGAAAAAAAAAATGCAACACCCACCATTTTAATCTGTAGGGCCTTTGCTTTAACATTATATATAGTGTTTGGGGTTCAACGTAATTTTCTTGCAAAAAAAAATATGTTTTCATGTAAACAAAAAGTGTTAGAAAGGGCTTTGTCTACAAGTGGTTAGAAGAGTGGGTGACGTGTGACATAGGCTTCTAAATGTTGTGCATAAAATGCCAGGACAGTTCAAACCCCCCCAAATGACCCCATTTTGGAAAGTAGACACCCCAAGCTATTTGATGAGAGCAATGTTGAGCCCATTAAATATTTTTTTTTTTTGTCCCAAGAGATTGAATAATGAAAAAAAAAAAATATATATATTTTTTTTTACAAAAAGTTGTCACTAAATGATATATTGCTCAAACATGTCATGGGCATATGTGGAAATACACCCCAAAATACATTCTGTTGCTTCTCCTGAGTACGGGGATACCACATGTGTGGGACTTTTTGGAGCCTAGCTGCGTACGGAACCCAAAAACCAATCACCGCCTTCAGGCTTTCTAAGGGTGTAATTTTTTTATTTCACTTCTCACTGCCAATCACAGTTTTCGGAGGCCATGGAATGCCCAGATGGCATAAAACCCCCAAAATGACCCCATTTTGGAAAGTAGACACCCCAAGCTATTTGCTGAGAGGTATGGTGAGTATTTTGCAGATCTCGCTTTTTGTCACAAAGTTTTGAAAATTGAAAAAAAGAAAAAAAAAATTTTTTTTCTTTACTTTCTTCATTTTCAAAAACAAATGAGAGCTGTAAAATACTCACCATGCCTCTCAACAAATAGCTTGGGGTGTCTACTTTCCAAAATGGGGTCATTTGGGGGGGTTTTGTGCTATTTTGGCATTTTATGGCCTTCGAAACGGTGATAGGTAGTGAGGAGTGAAATCAAAAATTTGCACCCTTAGAAATCCTGAAGGCGGTGCTTGGGTTTCGGGGCCCGTACGCGGCTAGGCTCCCAAAAAGTCCCACACATGTGGTATCCCCATACTCAGGAGAAGCAGCAAAATGTATTTTGGGGTGCAATTCCACATATAACTATGGCATGTGTGAGCAATATATCATTTAGTGACAACTTTTTGAAAAAAAAAAAAATCTTTTTTATTTTTGTCTTTATTCAATCACTTGGGACTAAAAAAAAAAAATATTCAATGGGCTCAACATGCCTCTCAGCAAATAGCTTGGGTGTCTACTTTCCAAAATGGGGTCATTTGGGGGGGTTTTGTACTTCTCTGCCATTTTAGCACCTCAAGAAATGAAATAGGCAGTCATAAATTAAAAGCGGTGTAAATTCCAGAAAATGTACTCTAGTTTGTAGACGCTATAACTTTTGCGCAAACCAATAAATATACGCTTATTGGCATTTTTTTTTACTAAAGACATGTGGCTGAATACATTTTGGCCCAAATGTTTGACTAAAATTGAGTTTATTAGATTTTTTTTATAACAAAAAGTAGAAAATCTCTTTTTTTTTCAAAATTTTCGCTCTTTTTCCGTTTATATCGCAAAAAATAAAAATCACAGAGGCAATCAAATACCATCAAAAGAAAGCTCTATTTGTGGGAAGAAAAGGACGCAAATTTCGTTTGGTTACAAAATTGCATGACCGCGCAATTACCAGTTAAAGTAGTGCAGTGCGAAATTGAAAAAAGACCTCTGGTCCTTTGGCTGCCAAATGGTCCGGGGCTGAAGTGGTTAATCACAATAGAAAACACACTATGTTTAAACAAAGAAAATATACCATTTTAAGAAAAAATAAATAAGATCATTTTCAAATTTGATTTGCACTTTGTCTGAAGATTCCATAAAAAAAAAAAATAGATTTTTTTAAATCCCATTGCCAAATAAGCCTCCTGCCCAAACATAGCATATCACCACATAAAGGGGCCTACAGTGGAAATGTAAAAATTGCTCTGGATCATACGGGATATACAGGTATGGGGGCTGAAGTGGTTAAAGCGTTAAAACATGGGGGCCTGTATGACTAAATTACATTTTACCTTGACATACACTTTAAGCCTTGTTATGTTTGGTGCTA
The DNA here is from genome assembly GCA_028564925.1 of Lithobates sylvaticus. Taxonomy (NCBI): domain Eukaryota; kingdom Metazoa; phylum Chordata; class Amphibia; order Anura; family Ranidae; genus Lithobates; species Lithobates sylvaticus. Next base: position 355,887,357 of record CM053026.1, on the reverse strand, counting down.
CCTAAAATATAAATATTCCCCAAACACTGTCTGTAATTATCAGTACCAACGAGTTAGCCAAACATGATGGCATCTGGTTGGATTTTCTGACTAAAGTCAAAGAAACCATATATGTATATTCATTAGAAATAACATATAATGCTTGCTGATAGATGTTACAGGCACAGTCATGTTTTGTGAAGGCTTTTGACTTGGTTAGGGATAAGGGTGATTGCTTCTCTCAATGTACTATAGCAGGATATTGCCTTCCAACCCCCTGCTGTTTGTGAAATAGTTCCTTTTAGAAATCCTAGTGAAAAGAGATGACAGGCTGTGCCTGAAACTGCTCTGATGGCATCAAAGTGCATTAAGGTATCCTTGCTACTTCTGCAATCATCCGCTTTTTACCTTCCCTTTGTGAGAGTGTCTTGCTGTGACACCCCACCCAAGCACATTATACTTTTATAGCCTGGAATCTTCAGGTCATTCTATCTCAGAAGTAAGGGAATAGCAAATCCATATTGAAAGACTATACTGCTAAAATGACTTGCCTATACAATAACTCTTCAGGAATTTATGTAAGCTAGAATCGTCACAATAAACTTTGCTTAAGAATTCTGAGATGGTTCATTAGAATGGTGACATTACAATAATTTCAGAATTAAATAACCGAAGATTCCTTTTTATTTGTTGAAGAATATACTTTTATTCAGCGTATGAAAGAAAAAATTCGTTTGAATTTTGTGCAGTTCCAGCGTGTCCTTTTTCAGACAGAAGTATGTTTTTTTCCATCCGGTCTTGCTCCAGAGGTGCTTACATCTGATGCGCTGAGTTACCTACTGGCTTTCTATATATGTGTTGGCAACTCTAAATGTCCTAGTTATCTGTTCTGTTCCTGCCCACTTAGATTTTTCCCAGATGTCTCCACTTCATCTGCATGATATTTATTAAAAACCCAAGGAGGAGAGTGGGACATCCCATAACTGCCGTCATTGAAAATCAAGAATTGAGAGCTCTTTATGGAACTCTTGATAGACATAAGGGTAATTGGCATACCATTAGAATGTTTATCTATCCTCCCAAACCAGCTTGTGTGTGGATTACTGGAAATACACTCTTCTTTGGTTCTCCGTAAAGCACAGTAGTGACTTCCGCAGAAGAAGCTAAGTTTTTAAGCAGCCCAGCCTGCACCTAAGTCAGGTTGTCTGGCTACACCTTACCAGTGTTCAATTACCATGACCATCAGTTTTAAGGTTTATGAATAGGATTCCTATTAGAATGCATTATAGTTCGTTAACCTCTGATCATCATTGTTTTAGGGGATGTAAATAGGGATACACAATAGACCACCTGCCACTGTGCTTAAAGGTGTGGGTCCTAGATGTGAACATATTAGCAGTTTTGCACATAATTTGCTTTCTTTCTTTTTATGCTTTTCCATTTCAGTCATGTAAATATGAAATAGTTCATATTAATATTATTGTGTAATTTATCCAGACAACAGGAGCTCTATCCTCCTTTTCATCTATGGAGCAATGTTTCATTGTCTGTTGTATTGAAAGAAGACTATTGTTTATAGAGCCTGAAGAGTGTACACAGCAGTGATTTATCCCTTATGAAATCAGTTGACAGGTTCAGTCATGCAAGGAGAGCTGCATAGAAAGTATCTTCTGCTGTTTTGTCTCTTTGGCTAACCCATACTGCTTTAGGGACTTCTTTTTGTGTATTAAATGTTTATTGATAAAACAAATGTTTTATATATACGAATAAGGGGCATGGCCACAAACCTGCAAGGGAAAAAATTAAAGAGAAACGATAAGTATTATTTGGGGAAATATGCTTGGAACCTACCTCCAGCAGAGTTAGTGAGCTAGCTAGTGAGCAACCCCAAAAGTGAATTTAAAGCTGAACTGTGCAAACATTTTTGATACCGTTTGATTGGTGACTCGTTACCTTTAAGCAAATTAGTGGAATCTTCTACCCACTGAGTGCATTCCCCTTTACTTCTGTTTCATAGGACCGGTGCCTGATATACTAGATTCTCCCCAATGTTGTAGCATCCCTGTGTAGCTCATTCACAGTGTAACAGGAGAACCCGGGTCCTGGTCTGACCTGCCAAATGTGTTGAATATTGGTATAGTGGGAGTACCCGAGTCTCAGTCTGACCCACCCACTGTGCAGTTCCTTTATCGTGTTATGGGAGGACCTGGGTGGTGGTCTGACCCACCCACTATGTAAGTAATTCAGTGTAGTAGGAGGATCTGGGAGCTGGTCTGACCTGCTCACCACCAGCATCATTGGATAGACAGGCCCATGTAGCTTTCTGAGGCTTGTTTAAGGTCCTTAGGATGTGACACTGGATGCCTCCCCCAAGCAGCCAGACATAGCTGAAGGACCAAAAGAGGCTGTGACATCATCCATTTATACCAAACAATGATTTATCAGAATAGAGGTAAGTAACAGAAAAATGTTCTGCTTTGCATACAGAAGGGTGAAAAAAAACAAGTGTATCCTGGTGTTCATCTTTAAAGTGTTTTTAAAGGCATTATTCTTTTAATTAACATAATAAACATGTTATACATACTCACCTGCAATGGCTTTGCACAGAGAAGCCCCAAACCTCCTCTTCTGGGATCCTCTGCTGGTGATTTTGGATTTTAGTCTGCTGTGTATGCCTCCATAGCAAGTGCTTGATATGGGGCAGACATCTGGGCTCGATCCTGAGGCGGGCTGTGCGTCCATTGACACATACAGCGTGGTTCATTCACGACCCCTGCTCTCTGCTCATAAGATTTGACTGACAGCAGCAGGAGCCAATGGCTTTTCTCTGCTCTCAGCCAAGCCTGTGAGAGAAGGGAGAGAAGAGGGGCAGATGGGCACATTGTTGAATCTATACAGAACTCAGGTAAATGTGAGGGGGAAGGGTGGCACAGAAAGTAGCAACATTTTTTTTACCTTAATGCAGGGAATGCATTGTGGTAAAAAAAAGTTCTACTTTAAGAACCAGGAGAAGTACAGCCAAATCCTATTGTCAGAAACCATGAATCAGAGAAGTACAGTTAAATCTCACTTGTATAATAATAATAAAAAAAGGTAACCAGAGTAAACGTAGTCAAAACATAGCTAGAGTCCAGGAACGGGAAAGGACAGTCAGACCAGCCAAAATGTCAGGGAGCCAGAGATGAGCGTAGTAGAACAGCAAGCAGGATCTGGAGCCAGAAGGAATGTCAGCCAAGCAAGTCATTAACAGGAACACAGGAGAGCGTCTCTAGAGATGATACCAAGGCAAGGGCAGAGATCATCTGGGCTGGATGGCTTAAGTAGGCAGGACTGACGAGCAGGATATCATCAACATGTGAGTCACTGTGGAGAGATAGGAGCTGGCAATTAGCCAACAGCTGAGCGGCTAGCTCAGAGAAGGAAGGGCAGAGCCCAGCCCTGACACTTGTGGATCACAGGAGTGCAGTTCATTTTGCATTCCTGTGATCCATTTTCAGCAGACAGCAGGCTGAAGTCCGCTTTCGGCTGATGTCACAGAACCGGTCCAGGCACGGGCAAGATTGTGACAATGGAGTCAGGATCCACCCAGATGCCTGGACTGGCACCCGGCTCAGCTTCTGAGCGAGCTGCTGAGAGCCTGAGCCGGCCGCTCCCACACCCTCCACAGCCTAGTACTTCAGTGAGTGCAGAGGGGCAGGGCATTGAGATGCCGACTCACAGTCACCTAGGTAAGTAAGATTAAAAAAAAAAAAAACGTACATCTCTTTTAAACATGTTTTCGATAAAATACTGTAGGTCTATCTGCACACAAAACATCAACAATTGTAGATTCGCTGTTAAGGGGAAAGAGAAAAAAGCAGAAAACGTACAAATCAACCAACAAACTAAAACGAATTGAGCCTAAACTAGTATAGCTTCCTCTTAATGTCTTCTGTCATAACAGATGAATAATCCTCCAAGTGTGGCAGCAACAGAGTATTTCCACTAACTTCCATACTGAGATGATGCAGAGGTCAGCAGCTTAGTGTGCAATTTTTATCAGGTGAATCTCAGTTTAAATAAAAAACACTTAATAGGAAACGCTTTTGTCTGACATTATTCCAACAAGTTCATTATATTTTGAAAGATAACCATAATTAATAGGTGTTCTAAATGCGAAATAAGGATTAACAATTATTTTCTTTTGAAAGAACAATTGAGAATGCAGACAGTGTGCACACCTTCAAACATATTTATTTCCTCTGATATCTAATATATGTGAACTGAAAAAGGCATTATCATTTTTTTTTTTTTTTTGAGATTTCACTTTTTTTAAAAAGAGTTTGGCATCTGTGGAATGATGAATCTTTACAACATCTTTTAAGATCTGCTCTCTAATATTGCTCAGGTCAGTTTTGCCATTTGGCTTTCTGGCACAAGATTGCAGCTCCGAAGAACACTTTATTGAAGTCAATAGTTTCTGAAGTGTCTTTCATCTCAAGTGATAAATGGCCATTTCCACTCTCAATGGGAAGTGCTTTGAAGAAATATGTTTTTGATTACACTGTATGCATTTCATATTTTGCTAAAAATATAAAAACCCTAAGCAGGACTGCATTTCACCTTCCTACAGCATGGGCAGTTCCTGCCAATGTGAGACCAAAACAAAGATCTGACTTTTGCCTACATGTATAATGTGGTGAATGTCCGACGATCATTTAAAATAGCAGTTATTCCAGGGTTGTTATGTAGCTTCCATTTTTAAACTCAATGTGACCTGCAGAAGTAAAATGGTTGCATATACTGTAATCTAAGGCATGTCAGTGCATTGAAATCTGTGTCCATGTAGTATAATCAAAATCAAACTCCAAACAATGCATGTAATAAATGTGAGTACATTCCTCCCCTCTGCAAAATGCGTCTAAGGAGATTACACAACATTTTACTTTTTTTGAAATGTTAGAAGCTACGTTATCAAGTTCATTTCAGAAAATAACAGACGTGAGCATACAGTGAAATACAGAAAACAAGGATCTGATACATCGGAACCAGCATATGATAGTACATCAACATCAAGTCCGTTTTTAACCACTCCCCCAAACTGCTGAGATTTGCAAATAGCAGTGACACAACTGTCACAGGTAGGGCAGAAGTGTATTTGACTTGTGGGCTATAACCAAAATTGACAGGCTGAAGTAACCTTTATAGTCAAGAAAGTCAAAATGGTGGCACCCACTGGGGGAATAGCTGAATCTCAGGGAGGCATGGATTTTAAATAACTTGACCTTTGGAAGATTTACCCCTCTGCATGACCAGGCCATTTTTTGCGATACGGCACCACTTTACTTTAACTGACAATTGCACGGTCATGCAACACTGTACCCAAATAAAATTGATGTTGTTTTTTCTCCCAGAGTTTTCTTTTGGTGGTATTTGATCACCACTGCATTTTTTATTTTATGCGCTATAAAGAAGAAAAGGCCAACAATTAAAAAAAAAATAAATAAAAAATAACAATATTTTTTACCTTCTGCTATAAAACATATCCAATAAAAAAATGTTACATATTTTTGGTAAAAAATCCCAAAAAGCATATATCGATTGGTTTCTGCAAACATTAAAGCGTTTATGGGATATACAGTATACTGGAATTCTTTTTTTATATATACTAGTAATGGCTGCGATTAGCAACTTATACTGGGACTGCAATATTGCAGTGGACAATCGAAAACTAACTGACACTTTTGAAGGAAAGACAATCTATCCTTTCAGAATGGAGCTCTGCCTTGTTTACATAGGCAGAGCTCCATCCTGTGTGTCTTCCTGACGATCAGTGGGTTCCGGCAGACATCCATTGGCTGGATCCTGCTGATTGGCTTTTGCTGTGACAAACCACAGCAGAAGCGGCACGGTCCCTACCCAGAAATGCAAAATCACACACATATATATATATATATATGTAGCACTGACCCCCTAAGGAGCTGCTGGTAACTGATTGGGCCTGTACTCTGCTCTTCCACCCCAAATGAATTGGCTCAACCCACTTGACACAGCTGTGTAACAGTGTTGGTGTGAAAACCCAATAACCAGGAACAACCCAACAATAGCAATATACATATATTGTACCTCTATTATTACCTGGGTATCCATTGCTTCACCTGTTATGAGAATAAATAAGCCTCACGCCAATTATACTTTAACCAGACTGTAAGTTTACTAAAAGCTGGTCTAAAACAGTAATGACAATAACAATTTTGGTATACAGACTTAACAAAATAATTGTATGTAAATAATTATCACTCAAGGATTACTTAAATGACTCCTGCGGGCGCGTCTCCAAGTGGGACTAATGCTCAGGGTGGTAAGACCTTGACACTGGGCACCTTCCCACTTCCAGTATGGCCGTGCAGACACACTAAACCCGCAGCACACTGCGCAACCTTATAAAAACAATACAAAACAGTATAATTGATCAAGAGCTCCACCTGCGGTGTAATGCAGTCCTTTGCATGTAGCAGAAACACAAAGCCTTACAGTGAGTGGTATAGTCTCTTGTCTTCTTTCTTCAGCTAGCCATTATACTGCAGTATTTGTATTCCAGAGGATTAGCAGATGGTAAAGTAACATAAAGTAGTGGATAACAGCAAATCCAGTTATGCAACACTCTTAACTTCTTTCTGTGAGAATACACCTGGACCATCAGTCAATATCTAGTGGAGTACAGGCTTTAAGGCCTGAGGAACACAGTCTAATTAAATGAGACCGTTCCATGGAGCTGCAGGTCTCAGCAGCACTGTGAAACTAGTCTATATCATGTTAAGTGCTTTATATAAATTCTAGGCAACAGCCCTCTCACCACACCAGGCCCGGATAATGGTACTGCTGCGTATCTGTGAACTCAGTCCAGATTCCAGGGGCTCCGACACACGATGGTTCTTGTCAGGCTCCTTCAGGCTTCCTGGATCCTCCGACCTGTTCACACGCTGTTCCAGCACTCTGTGTCCAACACCTCTCCAGTGGCATCCACTTCGTTCCGTGCTGAACAGGACGTGCTCTTCGGAACACTCCTACACAGGTCCCTGGAGGCAGGTCACGCGTCCCAGGAAGAAGAGAGCAAACATGGCCGCGCTGGGCCTTTTATTTTCTTACCCAGCATGCAGTTCTTCCACTTGGCCTCATGGGTAGGTAAGTGAGACACTGTGGGTACGTAAGTCTTTTCCAGATAAAACTTTAAGTCACTTTCTGTATATGCTTTACAGCATGCTCTGATGTGTAAACAGACAAAGTCACAAGAAGCATAAATGTTCTGGCCACTAGAGGGAGCCAAATACTAATCTAATAGCATTACATTATTATATAGCATTAGGCAAAAATCCCAGCGCTACATATATATCTATATAGATATATATGTATAGATATATATCTATATATATATACGTGATTCTGCACAGCGCGACTGCTCTGTAGAAGTAAATCTACTATAGGGTCGGTCAGCAAGCGGTTTATGCACTCATTAGGTATTGTGTGGCTATTGAAAGCAACATTCAACCTACACAATCAACTGCATCCTCCATGGGGCCTCCTGAGAACATGCTCAGTGCAGGTCAAGTAGGCAGCATAATTGTTTAACTAAAGTCATGAAATAAAAAAATAAAAAGTTTTATGAATTTTACATTCAGGCACAATGAAAGGTAAATCCCTTTTTTCATCCTTAGATGTTTTTTTTAAAGCATACAGGCAGAATGTGTTGAATGCATTAATGTATAATTATTGGATACACATGCCTGGCATGTGACAACACCAAAGGCACTGACCTTTCCAAATCTAAATTAAATCAAAGGCAGCTTCCAAAAATATGAACACAATTGTTAGGCCGCCATCTTCCTTTTGTGCATGTAAACAAAACAATATTAGAGTTCAGAAGGATGAATAATTGTTAACATTTATAATGTGTTTCCTTTGACACTGAGGAATTGTATAATTTACAACACCAACAGTGTTTTATGTCCATGTATGTTTAGCAAATAGACATCCATTACCAGATATGATGGCCTTTGGCAATGAGAACAATCATTTCATGGCACTGTCATGTGTACAAGGTCCCAATGCTAGGAATTCCACAATCAGTCTGTCATTTCCTGTAATGTGCTCACATCCATGATGGAGGATCGAAAACAGGAAGGACTTTCATAAACACTGCCATTAGTTTTACTTTCTCTAATTGCACTACAAACAGAAAGGACTTTAAAATGGGTCTTTTTTGTAAACTGTTAATGTGTGAGAGGCCACAGTTATAACAAAATGTCATTTTAATGACAAAGTTTCATGCAAAATGCGGCCAGCCAAATACATCAAGTCTGCCACCACAATTAACATAATTTAGCCAATGCTCCAGTTCTGTAAATGTCCGTTCCATCCTTGCTTGTTGTTTTTCAATACATATTTTCTTTTTTCTTGAATGGAGATTACTTTATTAAATTGATTTTTTAATTAATTATACAACATAATACAATTCTTGAATTGATGATGATTACTTTCTTGAATGGAGATTGATTCTTAAATAGAAAGTTATAAAAAAAACACCTCTTAATGTAGTCATTTAACATTTACTGCAGTACACTACTGAAAAAAGGGGTAGCATTTGGGCCAATCAGGTAGGCTGCAGTGCTGACAAGGAACATGCTGACCGAAGGAGAGAGCAGAATGATGGCTAACCTTTCTTCTGCTGCTCTGTTACAGGCTTGGAGCAGGAAGTTGACTAAATGTTCATTGCTTAACTACAGTAGACAAATTGGAGATCAACAACATGACTGAGCGGTGTGGCAGAGCTCTGTTAAATCTCAAAACTGTATGGGCAAAAATACAAACCTTTTGGCAGGTAAAATAGCTCCCATATATTCATTTAAATTGTTAGTTTATTAGCCGTTTGCCTGGGGTTCGGTTTTAAGTAAGTAAAGGAAAAGTAAGGGAGTCTTAAAAAGAATAGGCAGTGCATTGCTTCTAGAAAATTAATGATTTTAGGAAAAAGTACCAATATAAGCAAATACCCATAATGTATGTTCTGCAGTCACCTACTTTTCCTGTTGTGTGCATCTGTGGTCCAAACTTTTTCAGCTATCTGACATGCTGAGGGGCTTGTCAATTGACTATTACAGCTATATGGGCACAATGTGTATATTGCACATAATATTGAGTAGGTTCCCCTTTTGCTGCCAAAACAGCCCCTCTTGCCTCCAAAACAACTCAGACTCATCAAGGCATGGACAATACTAGACCTCTGAATGTATGCTGTGGTAGCTGCCAGTAGAAGTTCCTTTAAGTCCTGTAATTTGTGAGGTATAGCCTCTATGGCTTAAACTTGTTTTTCCAGCACATGCCACAAATGCTTGATTAGATTGAGATCTGGAGAATATGCAGACTGAGTCAGCACCTCAAACTTGTTGTTGTGCTCCTCAAACCATTCACAGTGTGGCACTGTGTGGCACTGTGTGGCACAGTGCATTATCTTGCCATCAGTGATGTAAGTAACTCAGTTAAAATAAACTGAGTCACTTCACGCAGTTACTTTAGAGGGTAACGAGTAATCTAACTGATTACTCTTCCCCTCATGGTAACGCCGTTCCCATTACTTGGGCGGCGTTACCGCAATTACATCTACTGCCCGGGACCAGGTAGACAGGACTAGCGAATGAAGTGAATGTCGCCGCCTCCATCGGCGAGATTGACACCTCGCGAGCCCCGTCGCCTGGTATGGATTTAAAGGGGAACCCCTACGCCGAAAAAATGGCGTGGGGGTCCCCCCGAAGTCCATAGCAGACCCTTATCCGAGCACGCAGCCCGGCCGGTCAGGAAAGGGGGTGAAGACGAGCGAGCGCCCCCTCCTAAACCGTACCAGGCCGCATACTCTCAACATGTTGATGAGGACAAGGGCCTCTTCCCGACAACCCTGGCCATTGGTTGTCGGGGTCTGCGGGCGGGGGGCTTATCAGAATCCGGGAGATTCCGGCCCCCCACCCTATGTGAATGAGTATGGGGTATGATGGGGACAGGCCGGGCTACCTGGGGACAGGCCGGGCTGCGTGCTTGGATAAGGGTCTGCTATGGACTTTGGGGGGACCCCCACAACGTTTTTTCGACGTAGTGGTTCCCCTTTAAATCCACACCAGGCGACGGGGCTCGCGAGGTGTCAATCTCGCCGATGGAGGCGGCGACATTCACTTCCTTCGCTAGTCCCGTCTATAGAATATTAAAAAAAAAGTCACAGTTACTTTGCTGAGTAACTAATTACTTTTCCAATGTAGTAACTGAGTTACTAACCAATTACTTTTTGGGAGAAGTAATTTGTAACTTAACTAATTACTTTTTTTTAAGTAAGATGACCAACACTGCTTGCCATCAGGGAATACGGTTTCCATTAAGTGGTTGGTGTACTTGATCATCAACAATGTTTAGGTAGGTGGTACTTGTCAAGTAACATCCACATGAATAGTAGGACTGAGCTTTCGCTACAGAACATTGCCCAAAACACTGCCTCTGTTGGCTTGCTTTCTTCCCATACAGCATCCTAGTCCATCTCTTCTCCAGGAAAGTGATGCACACACACTTGGACATCTACATGATGTAAAAGAAAACATGATTCATCAGAACAGGTCACCTTCTTCCATTGCTCCCTTGTCCAGTTCTGATACTCACGTGCCAATTGTCAGTGCTTTTGGGTGTGGACATGGGTCAGCATGGGACCCCAGACCAGACACAGCCCCATACACAACAAACTATGATGCCCATTTTTTCTGATTTCAACCCCTCAACTTCAGGGACAATATGATTACTTGCTACCTAATATATCACACCGACTTCAGATGCCATTAAAAAAAGATAATCAATGTTGTTGACTTAACAAGTTGTCATCATGTTATGGCTTAGTGTTATACATTACTTACCTCCCCTTTTCTCTCCCACCACTCTGTTTAAGCACAGGGAGCATAGAAAAATAATTCACTTCAGATTTCCAGTCGAAATATACACAGGGCTACCACTAGGCAAACTAGGGCGCCCTGCTGCCTAGGGGGCGCCGGACACTGGTTTTCCTACTCTCTTCTCTCTGCAGCAAGCAACTAAGTCTCAGCATCAGCATGCAGCCACCCCTCTGATCGAAGATAGTGTCAGAGGCGCAGCGGCGGTGAAGGACTGTGTCTGTGTCCCGACTCCTGAACGAATAGAAGCAAGCAAACATTCATTGATGGGCACTGGTAGGCTGCATTTGATGGGTCCTGGTGAGGCTAAATGTGATGGGCGCTGGTGAGGTTGCATTGATGTGCGCTGGTGAGGCTGCATTGATGTGCGCTGGTGAGGCTGCCTTTGATGGGCGCTGGTAGGCTGCATTTGATGGGCGCTGGTGGGCTGCATTGATGGGCACTGGTAGGCTGCATTTGATGGGTGCTGGTAGGTTGCATTGATGGGCGCTGGTGGGCTGCATTTTATGGGTGCTTCGTTAAAAAGGTAGGGTTTACATGGGCAGGGAAAAGGCAGGGCAGGGGTGGAGTCAAGGGGGGCGGCAAAATTAGGTTTCGCCTAGGGTGTCAAAAATCCTTGCACCAGCCCTGGGGCTGACTGTCTTCCTGCCCTCATGCAACAGCGCTGGACCAACCACCAACCACCAGCAGAGTAGGTTTTCCACTATGAAAGTAACAGGTATTTCCATCACTCCCAGCAGCTGAACGGAGCAGAGGAATAAAGGACAAGTAAACATATCCTGCTGAGGAGGGATGCGTGTACAGAGTACAGGCTAACTTTAAATGTATTTTTTTTTTATATTTTACTGGTGTTCAGTTTAATAATCATATTTTATTTTGTGGCTAAATGATATACAAGAAGTACCGGTACATGGTGTAGTTTAAATGGAACTTTTAATATTTTCTTACCTATGTTATTTTAAGGACCAAAAATTTTTGAAAACGCCAGGTAGAACATTTATGTATTTATGTATGCTGAAGAGCAGCTCTCTTGTTTAGCAGGACAGATCTTCTGGATTAGTCAGTTACACACAGGCTGGAAGAAGGAAGGATTTCTATTTTGTTATAATATGGTATGCAAATGAGTGTCTTAAAAGCTCCCTGCTAATATAGTAAATATATAGAGTATGACATACAGTATATACTATATGTAAAACAAGATTAACAGTGGTTTATAAAGTAAAAAAATTAATAAAATACCTACATTTTTTTTCACTTTACCTTTAACCCATAATACAATTTTTTTGTTTTGCAAATATGCATTCCAGCTATATGTGTTATCCAATATAATAATACCAAGCCTTGATAGATTTTGTAAAAATATAGGTTTCCTTGTGCTTTCACAATAGTATTTGATGCATTCTGTGAAACTGTTCATGCGATTTATAAATTGAGAAATCAATAACTCAGCGCTGGCATTATTAAGAGTGTAAAAGAATTCACAGGCCAGAACCCTTTACAAAGGCTTGTCTAGGATGTCACGAGGGACTTTAGGTAATTAGCAGCAGCAGAAAGCATTTAATAGCTAACAGGTTATTTCTTTAAAAAAAAATCCTATACGCACACGTTTATGTGTTACAATGTTAATTCTACCTGATATCAATATCATCTTATGAAGATTAATTGAATGCCGGGAACAACTATATCTTGCCTAATAAGGGGCATAAACACAACTATGCCACTGTGAAAATCAATCTTATTGTTAAGACAGCGGTTGCAAGGACGAAATGCGCTGAGCTTATTAATCAGCATTGATTGTTCGCGGGGCAGCCACCAATGTAATTAACACTTTTGCTAGAAGAAATCACTTTCACAGCATGGACATGTCACTCATAAGCTGTTGCTGATGCATTACCAATACTGTCTATGCTCTGCTTCATGTAATTAGGTTGATCTGCACAAACAAGATTTTTGGCCAATGGCTAACGTCCAGAGGGAATACCCACAGATCAGCTGTAACTGGATGAGACTGGCAAAAGAGGCATAAACAATGTAAATAGGATTTACAGTTGTCCATAACATTGGTTGAATTGTTTCTGACTTAGTAATGGTCAATATATATGTGTAGTTTCTTCAAACTTCACAAAGCCTCAATGTGGTGTTGGAGGATAACTCCAAATATAGTGCCTGTGTCTAAGTTCTCACTAAACATAAACCAATTTTAAAGAAACAACAGCCCTCTTTCTGTAAAAACACTGTTTTTAGCATTCGTATATTTCTATCGCTCACTCATACATAACAGAATTTATAATTCCAGTACCCCTGTATGGCTACTCTTCCTATCCTTTCATGGCATTGATGTCAACAAATACATCAAACATGACCTCCCTTGATTTCCTTCCAACATTATTGGGCTTGTCTCTTTGCGGGACTAAATTATGCTGTTTTGCATGTATCCATTATTTAAATACAAATTCTCAAAGATAATATCCAAAGCAAGGGTGCTTAGTATAGGTCACATGATTCCCTTTCTTTCCCTCCTGGGCTTTGCTGTGAGACAAGCCTTTAGCCATGTACTGAAAACGAATCACTGAGTTTTTAATTGAAATTATAGACAGCGCCTGCTTCTCCTTAACACTAATTTCTCTTATAAATGTACCCAGTCGGTATACTTATAAACACTATTAACCTAGGATAATGGGATCAAACATCTGACTATGTATCAACATAATTGATCCATTACTAACATAAATGCATGATTTGTGTGAACCAAATAACCATTATTAAAAAAAGTTCAAATAATTGATAAAAAGTGACAATAATTGTAAATTAAAAGTGACACTAATACAATTAATTAAAGTGCATAAAGTGATGTAAGTGCAAAATAGTCCTTTTCTTTGTGCAAGAAAGTGCTATTGTGCTCCGTGTCCCAATGGAGTTAATGATCCACCTCCTAGGGATGGTGTAAAATTCCAAACTCCCCAGATGGGTTGGACTTCTTTGCCTCACAGCAAAAAGAGTCAGACGTGCCTGTAGGTCATTTGTTGGGGACCAAACCCAATGCTGTAACCACTGGTTCCTTCCGGTATCTCCTCTGTGGTAAATTAATTTATTATTTGAATTTTTTTTTAATAATGGTTATTTGCTTCACACAAATCATGTATTTATGTTAGTAATGGATCAATTATGTTGTATCCCATTATCCTAGGTTAATAGTGTGTATAAGTATACCGACTGGGTACTTTTATAAGAGGAATTAGTGTTAAGGAGGAGCAGGCGCTGTCTATACTTTTAATTATATTTACCTTGCCCCATTAGTGGGGTTAATACTGGACAGCAGCGGCTTAAACACATTTGTTATTTAATCACCAAGGCGCGAGTGTCACTACAATAATCACTGAGTTTGTTGGGTTTGCGAGGGGAACGTATGTTGGTACAATACGAGGTAAAGCATGGTCATGCAAATGCATATTCTACTATGATTGAATCTTGATTTTTCTTTTGCTGGACACCAACACTTTGCAAAGACAAATAATTTAAAATGTTCCTTGCAGTGATTACTAGATTTTGTAACATGTGTATACTTTTTTATACATGGGGGGGGGGGGGGGGGATTCAGTAAGACTGCTGCCACTTTTCTGGCATTAATCTCTCATGTTAACTTATTGCGCCAAATTCATGAATTACTTGCAATACTTTTGGGTCTCACAGTGACTTGTGCACCAAATTCATGTAGATTTAAAATGTGCCACTTTTACCTTGTGTCACACTGATTGTGCACTTTTACATATGGCACGTTCAATGCAACCCAATGTAAAAGTTGAGTTAATTAAGACCAACTCTCTTTTGGCGTAAAGAGAGAAAAACTGTCTCCGACAGATTTAGCGAAAGTTTCTTATGCATTCTAAAATGGGGGCAGCATGAGCCAAATTCAAGTACAAGTTCTAGACAGGTATATGTATTTGCAGCATTCTTAAAGCGGATTTCCACTCAAAAATGGAACTTCCGCTTTAACCACTCCTCACCCCCTTACATGCCACATTTGGCATGTCATTTTTTTGGGGGGGAGTGGGGGCTTCATTAGGAGGGGGACTTCCTGTCCCACTTCCTCCTTCCGCCCAGGAACCGCCTAGGCGACTCCTCCATCTAGGCGATCTCCTGGGACACGTGACAGGTCCCAGGAGATCGCCTATTCACTCCGGGAGCGCAGCGCGGCTCGCGCATGCGCCGTGCGTGCCCAGCCGTGAAGAGGAAAGCTGTCACGGCCGGGTGCCCTTAGTGGAAATGGCGGCGCCGGCGAAGAGGAGGGGGAGAGGAGCGACACCCCGTTCGGCCGCATCGCTGGACCGTGGAACAGGTAAGTGTCATTTTTTTTAAAAGTCAGCAACTACACTTTTTGTAGCTGCTGACTTTTAAAATGCCTGGAACTCCCCTTTAACCACTTTTTGAATACATGAGAAACACTTTCACAAAATCTGCCTGTGCCAGTCTTTATAAACTTCAGGAGTGGTGTTTTAAATATATTTTTGTGTGTTTTGCTCAGAACTCCAAAATCTGTTTCATTTTATTTAGGTGAATGGTAAATGTTTGATATGGAAATTTTTATATTTACTACTTGTTCTTACCTAAACCTTGTGGACAGCCTTCCTAGAGGAGTTGAAGCTGTTATAGCTGCAAAGGGTGGGCCAACTCAATATTGAACCCTACGGACTAAGACTGGGATGCCATTAAAGTTCATGTGCGTGTAAAGGCAGATGTCCCAATACTTTTGGTAATATAGTTATGTATGTATGTATATATATATATATATATATATATATACTGTACAAACATATATCCCAAAAACTATTGTACTGTCCATTTCTTTTTTGTTAGTCTTAAGGGCCATACACACAGGTCGAATATCGGGGGCATTGGCCAGTTTAACCAAAAACTATTGTACTGTCCATTTCTTTTTTGTTAGTCTTAAGGGCCATACACACAGGTCGAATATCGGGGGCATTGGCCAGTTTAATAGAAGCCGGCTGACATTCAGCCCTTGTGTACGGCATCTGGTCCGACACAAGATGTTTCGGCCAGCTTCTGTTGAAGGAGCATGACCAAAAAAGGTCTGCCTATTGGCATCCGCTCACTGGTGTTTTCTGTCAAAACACAATAGCTTAGCGGAGAACATCGCATAGTTACTACAACAGCTCCTCCCGAGCTCTTCATTTTTTTATTTTTCGTTCAGCCCGTTGGGTTGAACTCAAAAAAATTTCATTTATTACCAGGCTTTACAGTAAACATTTTGGAACGAGCAAATTGCAACCGTATAAAATACCACATTGTGTCTAAAAATTTTGACATTTTACTGAATTCAGAGGTAAATTTAATCTTGTAAAAGTCCTTTTAAGAATGATTTCCTCTTAAATTTGAAATGCAGTATATGTCTGTGAACTCTGTTGGTAGTGATATCGACAACCCACCACTCTTGCAGCTAATTAACATTTGTAAAGTTCACAACATGGCCACAAGTAGTAATTCTACATGATAACTAATATCTCTCAATGTTCAAAATTTAATTTATGAGCACTGAAACAACACAAGGATGGCTCCACTCCCACTAAATGAATGGGGCTTTAATGAATGGAGATAGTCATTAAAAATGCAAAAACTTTTAGTGCAAAAAGTTTTGCCAACAAAAGCATCAGGCAAACAGTGTAGTGTACCGTTAAAATACATTTATATGAACTTCTGCCAAATGATTTTTAATTCTGTTCAGCCAGTCATACGAGTCCTTCACCACTACCATACTGCACAGACAGGCAGCATACACCACTACCTTCTGGTTCAGCATTCCAGTTCATTGTGTTGTCTTTCTGCCTTCAGCCTGCCCTTTGGAAAATCAATCAGCGTCATTACACTACCATCGACCAGTACACAGGAAGGTGACCAGGAAGTTGTAAAATTGAACCAGGAAACAATAGAATTATCTCACTGTCTATGGAGTGTGGCTGGGTGGATTACAAACTCTTTGGTATGGGTGCATAAGATAGCAGGAGATACATGTTCTGCATGTATACCAGCTGTACATAAAATCTTTTTTTTAGGCCTAATTGAAGCCTAACATTTTGTACTGTTTATGCAGTCAGGCTGCATAACAACTGAGGATAATGGAGTTCTTTTTTTATTTTTACAATGCGCGTGTGATTTATACTATAAAAGCTTTCCTAACTCAGAAGCACAAAGGAGAACAGGACCACTGCTCTCACACAAAGAGCAGCAGTCTGACACCCCCCTGCACAGTGCACTAACAATACTGCTCAAGGAGAACAAGCATTGTGGATTGGAGTGCTGTACAAGAAGAGTGGCAGGTCAACAAAGACCCGGACCAATGTGCTCTCTGTGAAAAGAGTGGTCTGGTTCTTCTTTTTTTTAATTCAGATTTTATTTTTGAAATTTTTAATAACAAATAAACAACAACAAAAACCATGGTTGAATCACCATTCCAAACAGTATCAATACATTTGATACAACAACATCTAATTTTCCCATGATATTCATAGATACTCAAAATGATAAATAGTCAGAAATATTCTGAAATTTTCAGAAATACTACAGAGCAGATAGTGTATAAATCTTTTACAGGCCCCCCCTCCAAAAAAAACCAAAAAAAAACACACCCAATGTTTAGCAAAGATTTAAAGTAAAATTAGAACATGATGCACCAATCCATTTTCTCCAGATCCTTTCAAACTTCCAAAAAATGTTGCGTTGAACGTTGTATGTTTTCAAACATTACATATTTATCCATTTCCCAAATTCTCTGTCTGGCTCTTCAGTATGATGCCGACACAGACTAGCTTTTTCAGTACATACCACTAATTGTAAAAAAAAAAATAATAAAATAAATGCCTTATATAAAAATGTGGCTTACATTGGATTTAAATGATTTCTAATAAATACATAGCTGCATTAAAACTTGTATCTGGCTGGAGTTTAGCTTTAACAGTTACCAAGTTTTAGAAGGTACACAGCACAGAAAACATTAGGCTGATGTGTCTGCCATGATCAGTTATGGTTTTAGCCAGCAGGGGGCTCTATTGTGTGAAATATTTTATGTTGAAAAGGCACACAAATGTACATACAGATGATGAAATTCACATCAAACAATATTTTCAGACCAATGGTACTGAAAATACACAAGTGTTTCCTTTAACTATACATCTGTAACATATTCACCCGCTATTTACAGCTGAGTTTTATTTACAGTTCAATTTACAATATTCAGCACACACAGAGAAGAGAGAGATGTGGCCTTTATATTTCACAGGGGAAAAAATATGTGGCTTTTAATTTTGTCAGCTGGCATTTTACAGGGCATTCAGCATATTGCAACCAATATGCTCACTAAAAGCTTTATAACTTTTATCAGCAGGTCCATTTATTTGAGTTCTCTCACTATCTGTCTGGATTCATTCTCACTTGGCACTTTCTCTATTTTGCAAGGCTTCATTCTTGTCTTGTCCCAAAAATAAAAACATTTGCTTTCCTAAATTCTTTGGATGGCTGTTAAAACCATGTTTAATATTTACCAATGCAGAGTAATATACAGTGCCTGGAAAAAGTATTCATACCCCCTGACATTTTCCACATTTTGCCAAAAACATAAATGTATTTTATTGGCATTTTATGTGATAGACCAACACAAAGTGGCACATAATTGTGAAGTGGAAGAAAAATAATAAATGGTTTTAATTAAAAATATATATATATATATATATAAAAAGTGTGGCGTGCATTTGTATTCACGCCACAGTCAATACTTTGTAGAACTTCCTTCTGCTGCAATTACAGCTGCAAGTCTTTTTGGGTATGTCTCTACCAGCTTTGCACATCTTATATTCTTCTTTGCAAAATAGCTAAAACTCTGTCAGATTGGATGGAGCGTGTCTGTGAACAGCAATTTTCAAGTCTTGCCACATATTCTCAATTGGATTTAGGTCTGGACTTTCACTGGACCATTTTAACACATGAATATGATTTGATCTAAACCATTCCAAACCATTTCATTGTAGCTCTGGCTGTATGTTTAGGGTTGTTATCCTGCTGGAAGGGCAAACTCCGCCCCAGTCACAAGTCTTTTGCAGACTCTAACATATTTTGTTCTAAGATTGCCAAGTACTTGGCTCCATCCATCTTCCCATCAACTCTGACCAGCTTCCCTGTCCCTGCCAAAGAAAAGCATCCTGCTTCCACCACCATGTTTTATGGTGGGGATGGTGTGTTCTGCCACGTGTTTGCTGTGTCCCCCACATGGCTTCTTGTAAACTGCAAGGAGACTTCTTATGGCTTTCTTTCAATAGCTTTCTTCTTGCTACTCTTCCATAAAGGCCAGATTTGTGGAGTGCACGACTAATAGTTGTCTCCTGAGGGGTTCACAGAACAGCTGTATTTATACTGAGATTAAATTACACACAGTACATTTCCCAAAATGCCTAGGGAGAGCATGCAGAGCAAGGAGGACTCAAAGGAGAAGAAAAAGAACCAAGAGCCTGGGTGGAGTGGGAGACACAGGTGGAGAGACAGAGGCTGCGAGGTTGTAGAGTGTGCTGCAGACTGAGACTGGAAGCAAAAAAGCATCTCTGGGTGGCTGTTACTGGAGAGAAAGGTCACTGAACACAGGCATAGGGCCCCAAGCATCACATATGCCTGTGTGAACTGAGTTGCTTCTGGGAGCAGGGCCGGGACAAGGGGTGGGCAGGAGGGACGGCTGCCCCTGGCGCAATGGTATATTGCAGGGGTAGGGGGCACCCTGAGCCTAACTCTAAGGGAAAGGGGGGCGCAGTTTGGCATCTTTGCCCTGGGCACTGCATGACCTTGTCCCGGCACTGTCTGGGAGACCAGGTTCCAGATCTGCCTACTGTGGTCTGCTACTGGATCAAGAGAAGGGACTGAGACCAGTGTTGACCCATCCTGCTGTGTGTTGCTTGGTGTGAGAACTGAGGAGCTTCCAATTCCCTTCTGAGAGTGCTGGCCCCCAGGACTTGTGTGCAGAGAGATAAGTGTGAACTCTGAGTGAAGGTACTGTGTGGTGTGACTGCTATGGACTCCAGGGAGGGAGAAGGCTGCAGTTTCATTCATCACTGCCTTGAATAGGAAGCTCTGTACATGCAGCCTGACCCCTCACTGGGCTTCATAAAGATGCATTGAAATCATTAAGAGTGGTGAGAGGCCTTTTGGCCACCTGTTTAATACTGACCCTGCTGATGTTATTGCTGTTCAAAACTGTTGCCTGTGGAGAGAGTAGGCCTTGCACCCTTTATTTATTTATTTCATTGAAATATAAATACTAACTCGTGACAGAGTAAGAGCTCCAGGGCCCTAGCACTGGCTTACTGTACTTAAACCCACTGGCCATTGGTTTAGATAGTGTTTCTTTAACTCTGTCAGGTCAATTAAATAGTTTGATGTTCTTTATAACAGATTTGTATATTGTCCTCCTTGCAGAGCTTTTGCGTGTTTATTAAAGCCTTATTAAAGCCCTTTAAAAATTTTTGCAGGTTGCATATTTTGCGTTACAGAGGAGGTCTAGGGCTAGAATTATTGCGCTCACTTTACTGATCGCGGCGATACCTCACATGTGTGGTTTGACCACAGTTTTCATATGCGGGCGCTACTCACGTATGCGTTCGCTTCTGCACGCGAGCTTGTCGGGGCGGGGCGCTTTAAAAAAAATATATATTTTCTTATTTATTTTACTTGATTATTTATTTTTTCACTGTTTTTAAAAAAAAAAAATTGTGTCACTTTTATTCCTATTACAAGGAATGTAAACATCCCTTGTAATAGAAAAAAGGCATGACAGGTCCTCTTAAATATGAGATCTGGGGTCAAAAAGTCCTCAGATATCATATTTGGACTTAAATGCAAAAAAAATTAAAAAATTAAAAAAATTGTCATTTGAAAAATACTGAAAAATGTTCCTTTGAGGTATGGGCGGAAGTGACGTTTTGACGTCGCTTCCGCCCTGCTATGGTATAGAGACGGTGGGGGCCATCTGCCCCACACTCATCTCCATACCCAGCTAGGAAGAGGACCCGATCGCCACCGCTACGACCGATGGCTCCGGTAAGCGGCGGAGGGCGTATGAGAGCGCGTGGGGACACCTCTCCCGCTGCCGATAATGGTGATCTTGCGGTGATGGATTGCAGAGGTGATAGACTATGAGCCAATGAGAAGGGAGTTGCAGTAGTCGAGGCAAGAGATGACGAGCGAGTGAATTAAGAGCTTTGTTGTGTCACTGGTTAGAAAGGGGCGTATTTTGGCGATGTTGCGGAGGTTGAGGCAGCAGGATTTGGACAGTGATTGGATGTGTTGCTTGAAGGAGAGTTCAGAGTCCAGGACTACACCTAGAACCTTGGCATGCAGGGATGGGCTGATAGTTGTGCCATCGATTTTGACAGAGAGATCAGGGGAAGGGGAAGGGGCATATGGGGGTGGAAAAATTATAAGTTCTGTTTTGGGTAGATTGAGTTTGAGGAAGTGGTGTGACATCCAGACGGATATATCTGATAGTAGATTGGTGATACGTGAGGAGACAGACGGAGTAAGAGGAGGGGTAGAGAAATAGATTTGAGTGTCGTCAGCATAGAAGTGGTATTGGAAGCCATGGGAGGCTATCAGTTGACCCAGGGAGGAGGCGTAGATTGAAAATAGAAGAGGTCCAAGAACAGAACCTTGGGGGACCCCAACAGAGAAAGGAAGAGGAGAGGAGACAGTAGAGTTGTAAGAAACGCTAAAGGTGCGGTTGGATAAGTAGGAAGAGAACCAGAGAAGAGTACAGTCACGGAGACCAAAGGTGTGGAGTTTTTTGAGGAGGAGAGGGTGGTCAACCGTATCAAAGGCAGCAGAGAGGTCCAGGAGTAGGAGTACAGAATAATGTCGATTGGTTTTGGCCATTAGTAGATCATTTGTTAGTTTTAGGAGAGCAGTTTCTGTGGAGTGTTGAGGACGAAATCCAGACTAAAGGGGATCAAGAAGACTATTATCAGCGAGGTGGTCGCTCAGTCCGTTGTAGACCAGACGTTCAAGGAGTTTGGATAAGAAGGGGGGCAAGGAGATGGGGCGTAGGTTGTTAAGATTGGATGGGTCCAGTGAGGGCTTTTTAAGTATGGGTCTGACAAGTGCGTGTTTTAGAGAGTTGGGGAAGATGCCAGAAGAGAGGGAGAGATTGAAGATGTGGGTTAGAGAGTGTAGCATAGAGCCAGAGGGTGAACATAGCATTTGTGAGGGAACAGGATCCGGAGGGCAGGTGGTAAGGTGGACATTATCAAGTAGTTTAGCAACTTCATCTATAGTGGTGGGGTTGAAAGAGGAAAGTAATGATTTTTCCTGTGGGCATGAAGTGTAAAGTGTGGGGGGTATCAGAACAGTAGAGATCTCTGCGCGAATTGTATCAATCTTCTGTTTGAAGTGATTGGCGATCTCCTGGGCAGTGAGTGAGTTGGCGGGAGGAGGCGGTGGAGGACGAAGTAGAGAGTTGAAGGTAGAAAAGAGTTGACGGGGACGGGATGATAATTTGCTAATGAGAGTGCTAAAATAGGTCTGCTTGGCAGAGAGGAGGCTGGAATTGTATTTTTGGAGGGCAGATTTATATTGGTTGAAATCTCTGTGAGACTTGGTTTTACGCCACAGGCGCTCATAAGCACGACTACGTTTTTTCAGACTTCTAGTAACATCTGTTTGCCAAGGTTGAAGGGGTCGGGGCTTGATTCTGTGTGTAGTGAGGGGGGCCAGTGAGTCCAGTGAGGCAAGAAGTGAAGTGTTCTAGACAGAAGTGGCTAGGTTGGTGCAGGATAGGGGTGAGATTTTGTCGTAGAGGTTGTCGATAGCAGAGTATAGAAGAGAAGGGTTGAGATGACGTAGGTTTCTGCGGGTAACTTTAAGGCGGTTGGAGGTGAAAGAGAGGGAGAGAGTGAAACTAATAAGGTGGTGATCAGAGAGAGGGAATGGGTAGTTAGAGAGGTTGCATTGAGTGCAAAGGTGAGAGAAAATGAGGTCAAGGGTATTGTCTTCAGAGTAAGTAGGAGCATGTATCCACTGCTTCAGGTCAAAGGAGGAGGTTAGGCTGAGAAGTTTGGAAGTGGCAGGAGTGTTAGTATTAATAGGGATGTTGAAGTCCCCGAGAATAATTGTGGGGATTCCAGAGGAAAGAAAGTAGGGTAGCCAGGCAGAGAAGTCATCAAGAAAGGTTGATACTGGTCCAGGGGGCCTGTAGATCACAGCTATCCTTAGAGAAATTGGAGTGAAAAGACGAATGCAGTGTGCTTTGAAAGATGAGAGTGACAGAGAGGGAGGTGGCTGAAGTACCTGAAAGGTGCTATGTGGGGCTAGAAGGATACCGACACCTCCTCCCTTACTTCCATTGGATCTGGGGGAGGGAGTCCAGAGAAGACCACCATGGGATAGGGCAGCAAAAGACGCAGTGTCGGATTCGTGGAGCCAGGTTTCGGTAATGGCAAGTAGGTTAAATGAGTTGGTGGTACAGAGGTCATGGAGAGAGGTGAGTTTGTTGCAGACAGAGCGGGAGTTCCAAAGGGCACAAGAGAAAGGGAGTCTGGTCTTGGGAAGAATAGAAATGGGAACTAAATTGTGTTGATTGCGGCTGCTGCCAGAGGGTGCAGGATGATGGGTGCATGGGGTACAGTTAAATGATGGAGGCCCGGGGTTTGGGGAAATATCTCC
Organism: Lithobates sylvaticus; assembly: GCA_028564925.1. Taxonomy (NCBI): domain Eukaryota; kingdom Metazoa; phylum Chordata; class Amphibia; order Anura; family Ranidae; genus Lithobates; species Lithobates sylvaticus. Next base: position 355,863,721 of record CM053026.1, on the reverse strand, counting down.
AGATGTTAGGAGAAGCAGGAGGGTAAGGGAGGTAATATGGGAGTGGGATTTATATGAAGGGACATACCCCAGGGTCTTGGAGATTTTTAGTGTGTGTGTGGATTTAGAATTAGCAGGAGTTGGTGGGTGCAGTAATAAGGAGAGGACAGAAGTGAGGGTGATATATATATGCTGTGGGGGGGAGGAGAGGGGTGAAGGAGAGATAGTTTGAAAATAGAGGACAGAGCTGTCAAAAGGAGTGGTAGAGAGTGCATCTTACAAGGAGAAAAGCTCAAGGGGTAAACAAGGTCACCTGATGTCTGTGTGGTGTTTTTCAAAGTATATTCTTGTGTCCTTTCGCTTTGTGCATTCGCTGAAGTGCAGAGTCAGAAGTGCTTCCACTTATAGAAATAGCCCCACTTTGAGAAAGAGCCCCAGTTGCAAATGTGCCCCCTGCAATAGCTTCCCCCAGAAGAATCTTATATTTATACTGATAGGGGTGGGGTGTGGGTGGATTTCAATTAGTTTAGGTGAGTTTAGGTGGATCAACACTGTAGTGGATCATATACGAGGTATGTCTATTAAATAACAAGACTGGGATCCCACCTAGTAAACAAAGCAGTCAGAACTGGTTATTAATGCATGCGCGGTGACCTTGAACATAATTGAACCTGCATGACAAGCAGCAACACTTTTTGACATTCAGTTGATTGTGAGTCGCCATTTCGTTTGGTTGTGTTTTCTGTAGTGTGCCGAATAAATGCTAAGTTTAAAAGTTGAACGTGTCAATTAGAAATTTTTTGTAAAATTGCACAAAACACCAACAGAATGTTTTCAAATGCTTACTCGATATCAAGGGTGTAATTTTGAAAGAATGGGTTCCAGAAGGCACAACAGTTAACCAGCATTATTATAAGGACGTTTTAATAAAGCTGAAAAAACAGCCACAACTGTGGGAAAATGGTTTCATTCTTCACCAGGACAATGTGCCTGCTCATATAGGATTTCCTGTGAAGCAGTTTTTGACCGACAAGCATATTACTACACTTGAACATCCTCCATAGTCGCCCAATTTAGCACCATGCAACTTTAATCTAATGCCCCGTACACACGGTCGGAAATTCCGATGACCAAATCCGTCGGATCATTTCCGTCAGATTTTGTCCGAAGCTGGTGTTGCGTACACACAGTCAGACAACGTTGTCAGAATTTCCGGTCGTCAAGAACGCCGCAACGTAAGCCGTGTACGACGGGACTAGAAAAGGGAAGTTCAGCACCACGTCCGGCACCCTTTGGGCTCCTTCTGCTGATTTCGTGTTTATCGCGTGTTAGTAGAGGTTAGGTTAGAGACGATTCGCGCTTTTCAGACCGGGATCCTCCGGGATCTAGACGTTTCTGCTCTCCCCACTGCGCCGAAAGAGATGGGGCGGGGAATAGACTAGAAAGATCGTCAGGGGCGTGCCGAGTTTGAGGCATGCGCACTGTATATAAAACGTCACACGCGTGTGTCGTACGTACGAGCTGTGAGCAGAGGGAGAGAGCTGACGCAACGATCGCTATGACGAAGGTTCAATTTGAACTTGGTACATCACTAGCCTAGACTGCTTCTACATTGAGGCTTATATTGGGAGAAGATTATGGGAGTTTAGCCTGACATTATTTTGGGTTTGTCTGGTGTTGTGTCTTGCAGAGAATATGAATATGGAGGGGTTTAACGACCATAGCTTCCTCCCCCTGTTCATTGACAAGTTCAGGGAGATGCCCTGTTTGTGGCAAGCTAAAGATCCCCACTACAGCAACAAAATAAAGAGGCAGGCAGCGATGGAGAAACTGCTGGAGTTTGTGAAGCCATTGATCCCCAGGGCAAACATCGACAAGTTAAAAACGTAAAATTGGTGGCCCGAGGAGTACTTATCTGAGGGAGTGCAAGAAGGTGCTGGAGTCCCAGAGATCTGGAGCTGGAACAGATGAACTTTATGTCCCCAAGCTGTGGTACTATGAGAGGCTCCATTTTCTGTCAGACCAGACTGAGGTCAGGGAATCCCTCTCTACTCTTCCTTCCATGCTTCCCTCTTCGCTGCATTCCACCCCTGCTGAGGCTTCTGACGCCCAACCTGGGCCTTCCAGTCAGGAAGATGTGGAGGAGCCCAGCTTGAGCCAGGTATAGTATTGTTCGACATATTTTTGGAGTAAAAATTAATGATGTTAACTTGATTTTTGAGCACTAATTGCTTATTTTCAAAAGTGTTTTACATATCAATAGACAGTAGTGTTCGAGAGATTTTGGCCAAGAATGGAAACTGCTGGACTCAGAATTATAGTCTTTTCTATTTGTTAACAATTTGCAACAGTCAAGAGCTGAAAATAGTGTGTGTTTGATGAACCAATAACTAAAACTATGTCCCTTTTTCATACACAGGAAGTCCTCAGCCAGGAGGAGGGCATGGAATGCAGCAGCCAGGAGGTGGCAGTGGAATGTGGCAGCCAGGAGAAGGCAAGGGTTAGTGGCAGCCAAGATGTGGGCAGGCCTAGGAGCCTGACTCGATCCCAAGACCCTCCCCTTGCCTTCCATACAAAAGGGCCAGAAGGGGGGGAACGTGGAGTAGTCAGCGCTCCAGCTGATTGGGGAGGCTTCTGCGGCCCTCAAAGCAACCCTCACATATCAAGTGGCCTTTGATGCCTTGGCTCCCAGCAAACTTACCCAAATGGAGGAGGGGCAACGTCTCATGTGTGAGGAGGTCATTGTAAAAACACAAAATAAGGGGTTGTTGGGCCAAATGACACAAAGAACACACATGTGTGATTTGGACCATGCTCCTCCTCCTCCTCTTTCTGCCACACCTCTAGCACCACAGCCACAGCCTGGAAGGAAGACCAGAGAGTGATGACCTGGGTTCAGTTTGGTCTGACAGAAGATGCAGCCTCTTGTATGACCACAGAATGGGGACATAGATGTCATCTGCTGCAGTTCCGGATCTCTTGGACTTCTGGACCAGATTGTACTCCCTTAGATATGTACTCCTCAAGCCACCGATTTTTGAGTTTAAAAAATTGATGTCTGCCCTGGGGGCCAAAGGCTTCGCAAATTTCCCCAGTTTCTCCAGCGCTGCCTCCCTCTTTATTTGTTGCTGACACCTAATAAAGTTTTTAGCATAGCATACTAGCTCATTATGCCTTTGTCCTGCAGGGTGTTTTTTATTTTTTTATTAGAGAGGGTTAACTTCCTATTTAAGATGGGTGTTAGCACGATACCTAGATAGAGTAGACTCCTATTTTGCCAGATGAATGGGAAGAGGTGGCTGGCCTACTGAGCCTCCTGAGAAATGTATTGATTAAAGTATATTTAGTATTTTTGATGTAGCCAAAAATATTTTGAGATTGGGGAGTTCTACATATTGTTTTAGCTTTTGGAGAATAATTCAGAGGGATAGTTGTGAATTTTTCCCATAAAATAAGAGGTCATATGCATATGCAGCAATTTTGTCACGTACCTGGTGGTGCGAGCCCGAGATTGCAGGGAGAGGGTGTCACGTACCTGGTGGTGCGAGCCCGAGATTGCAGGGAGAGGCCTCCCTTGCGTCTCCCACTCCTGGTCCCCTGGTGTGGGAACAGGAGAGCCAGGAGTGAGGAGGAGCACGGGTGCCTGGCAGGATCAACAGACCGGTGGGAAGGAAACAGGTTAGCTGAGCAGGCAGGATCTCTGGGAAGCAGGTTCACGGGTAAACTGGATAGCTGAGCTGGCAGGATCACAGGAAGCAGGCTCACGGGTAAACTGGATAGCAGAGTTGGCAGGATCACAGGAAGCAGGCTCACAGGTAAACCGGATAGCAGAGCTGGCAGGATCACAGGAAGCAGGCTCACAGGTAAACTGGATAGCAGAGCTGGCAGGATCACAGGAAGCAGGCTCACAGGTAAACTGGATAGCAGAGCTGGCAGGATCACAGGAAGCAGGCTCACAGGTAACCTGGATAGCAGAGCTGGCAGGATCACAGGAAACAGGCTCACAGGTAAACCGGATAGCAGAGCTGGCAGGATCACAGGAATCAGGCTCACAGGTAAACTGGATAGCAGAGCTGGCAGGATCACAGGAAACAGGCTCACAGGTAAACCGGATAGCAGAGCTGGCAGGATCACAGGAAGCAGGCTCACAGGTAAACTGGATAGCAGAGCTGGCAGGATCACAGGAAGCAGGCTCACAGGTAAACTGGATAGCAGAGCTGGCAGGATCACAGGAATCAGGCTCACAGGTAAACTGGATAGCAGAGCTGGCAGGATCACAGGAAGCAGGCTCACAGGTAAACTGGATAGCAGAGCTGGCAGGATCACAGGAATCAGGCTCACAGGTAAACTGGATAGCGGAGCTGACAGGAACTGGACAACGGCTTGGCAAGCAGGTTCACAGGTACTCTTGGATAGCAGAGCTGACAGGAACTGGACAACGGCTTGGCAAGTAAGTTCACAGGTAAGCTTGGATTGCAGAGCTGACAGGAACTGGACAACGGCTTGGCAAGCAGGTTCACAGGTAAGCTTGGATAGCAGAGCTGACAGGAACTGGACAACGGCTTGGCAAGTAAGTTCACAGGTAAGCTTGGATTGCAGAGCTGACAGGAACTGGACAACGGCTTGGCAAGCAGGTTCACAGGTAAGCTTGGATAGCAGAGCTGACAGGAACTGGACAACGGCTTGGCAAGTAAGTTCACAGGTAAGCTTGGATTGCAGAGCTGACAGGAACTGGACAACGGCTTGGCAGGCAGGTTCACAGGTAAGCTGGGATAGCAGAACTGACAGGAACTGAACACAGGAAACGGAACCACAGACTGGACTGGGACCAGCAGGTGAACAGGCTCGTTACAGAGGGTCAGTCTGCAGACTGGATAAGGCTAAGCAAGGAACCAAAGTTCATCAAGAAGTCAGGTAATGAATCTGAACTAGAGCAAGGTACAATGGATCAGGCAGGAGGATGGTCACTGGAAGCCGGGGTCGGGTACAGGCAGAAAGCAGGATAGTCTTATGGCAAGCCGGGTCAAAGGAACAGGTACAACAGGATCAGGTTTCTTTACTACACCACAACGCTGTAGAGCAGACAGCAAAGACCGTCTGCTCAAGTCAGGCTTAAATAGGCCGGCTGGTGCTAACTAGGGCGCGCGCCCGTCTCCCTGTGCGCGGTTGTGCACGTGCCCGCGCCCGGGCGCGCATGCGCATGCGCAATGGAATCTGAGGGCCAGGACGGCCCGGGTTTAGATTTCTGGCAGGATCTTCATGACATTGCCCCCCTCCTAGGGGCAACCTCCGGGTGCCCCTCTGGGCAAATCTCTCAGGGTGAGCTCTTTTGAAGGCTTGAACTAGACTCTTAGCATGGATATTACACTCGGGCTCCCAGGAATTTTCTTCAGGACCATATCCCTTCCACTTGATCAAAAACTGGTTCTGATTTCTCCTTTTTCTAACATTTAGTATGGCCTCTACCTCATATTCTTCCTCGCCATCTACCAAGACTGGGTCCGGGGGTACCGTCCTTCTGTTGGAAAAGGGGTTGGAAGTAGAGGGCTTCAACAGGGAAACATGAAAGACTGGATGGACCTTGAGGGAATCAGGAAGTTCCAACTCATAGGCTACTTCATTAATCTTTCGTTTGACTGGAAAGGGACCTAAGAACTTAGGGCCCAGTTTCTTTGAGGGACAAGCCAATTTCAGATTCAAGGTGGAGAGCCACACTGTGTCACCCGGTGCCAGTACCAATTCTCCACGCCTCTTTCGGTCAAAGACTGTTTTGTTATGTTCCTGGGTCCGGGCCATGGTGTCCTGCAGGAGTTGGTTATTGGAAGCAAAGAAGTCAATCTTCTCCTGGACTGCGGGCACAGTACATTCAGGAAGAGAATTGGGCAAAAATGAAGGATGAAAGCCATAGTTGGCAAAAAAGGGTGTCTGTTGGGTGGCCGAGTGGATAGCATTGTTATATGCAAACTCGGCAACTGGTAACAGGGAGATCCAATCGTCTTGGGAGAAGGAAGAAAAGCATCGAAGATATTGTTCCAGGGTCTGATTGGTTCTTTCGGTCTGCCCATTGGTTTGAGGGTGATAAGCGGAAGAAAACGATAGCTCAATATTGAGGGCCTTGCAGAGTGATTTCCAAAACCGAGAGGTGAATTGTACCCCTCGGTCGGACACTATGTTGGCTGGTACCCCATGGAGTCTGATGACTTCTCGGATGAACACTTGTGCGGTCTCTGAGGCAGAAGGGGTACCCTTCATGGGAACAAAGTGTGCCATCTTTGACAGACGATCAACTATCACGAAGATCGTAGTGTGGTCCTCTGCTGGGGGCAGTTCCACAATGAAATCTATGGACAGCATTTTCCAGGGGCGATCTGGGACTGGTAATGGCTTGAGTAGGCCCCAGGCTTTGGTTCTGTGACTCTTGCTCCGAATACACACAGTGCATGTTTCCACAAATTTCCTGCAGTCTTCCCTTAGCTGAGGCCACCAGAAGGTACGTTGTACCAATTCAGTGGTTTTGGTGACACCAAAGTGTCCGGCAAGCTTGTGGTCATGGCACAATTCCAGGACGGTTACCCGCAGACCCTCGGGAATGAAAATCTTATCCCCATGCCACAATAGCCCATCCTTGGCCTGCAACCCAGGACCGGGAGTGGGTATGAGGCCACTGGAGGCCCGCCTGAGCTGGGACAGTAGGTCTTCCTGAAACAGGAGAAAGTTTCCAGGGGCAAGGATAGTGTCTGGAGGGGAACCATCCTGGGATTTGTGATACATACGAGACAGAGCGTCTGGCTTCGCGTTTTTGGAACCCGGACGATATGTCACGTGAAAAGTAAAACGAGAGAAAAATAAGGCCCAACGGGCCTGTCTAGGTTTTAACCTCTTGGCAGTCTTCAGGTACTCTAGATTCTTGTGATCTGTGAAGATCAGGATTGGGTGAGTAGCCCCTTCTAGCAGGTAACGCCATTCCTCGAGGGCGGTTTTTATGGCCAGTAATTCCCGATCCCCCACATCGTAGTTCTTCTCGGCTGGGGACAGTTTCCGTGAGAAGAATGCCACGGGGTGTAGCAGGGCTTTGATGCCCTGTCTCTGGGACAGGATGGCCCCTACAGCTATTTCTGAGGCATCCACTTCGAGGACAAAGGGCAGAGAAGGATCTGGATGCTTCAGGATAGGGGCTGAGGTAAAGAGCCCCTTGAGGGCCTCGAAGGCCCCTTGGGCCTCAGGGGACCAATGAAAACGGGTACCTTGTTTGGTGAGTTGAGTAATGGGTGCCACTATGGCCGAGAATCCCTTGATGAATTTGCGATAAAAATTGGCAAAGCCAATGAATCGCTGGATCCCCTTTTTATCTGCGGGAACTGGCCAGTCCAGGATGGCTGAGATTTTCTGGGGGTCCATCCGGATGCCTCTACTGGAGATGATCAAACCCAGGAAGGGTATGCTTTCTACCTCAAAGAGACATTTTTCTGCCTTGGCATAGAGGCCATGTTGCCGGAGACGACCCAACACACTTTTAACATGTCCACGATGCAGCTCTAGGGAGGAAGAGAAAATTAGTATGTCATCAAGATAAACAACAGCAAAAACATCAAGGAAGTCCCGAAGTACATCATTTATAAAGGCCTGGAAGGTAGCGGGGGCGTTACAGAGTCCAAACGGCATCACCAGGTACTCGAAGTGCCCAAATCGAGACCGAAATGCCGTCTTCCATTCGTCCCCATCCTTTATACGTATCAAATTGTATGCCCCTCTGAGGTCCAGTTTAGAAAAGATGGAGGCCGTGCCAAGCCTCTGAAACAGTTCAGGTACCAGGGGAAGCGGGTAGCGATTTTTGACTGTGACCTCGTTTAGGGCACGGTAGTCCACACAGGGTCTGAGAGAATGGTCCTTCTTTTCTACAAAAAATATTCCTGCACCTGCAGGAGACGTAGATGGGCGGATAAACCCTTTTTTCAGGTTATCATCAATATAGTCCTTTAATTTCCCCTGCTCCACCTCTGTTAACGGGAAAACCCTACCGAAGGGAATCTTGGCCCCGGGAAGGAGTTCAATGGGACAGTCATAGGGCCTATGTGGTGGCAGCACATCTGCCCTTTGTTTACTAAACACATCCAGGTATGCATGGTAGACTTCAGGGATGGACTGACGTAGACCTGCCTCGTTTTCGAGGCAGAGCAGAGCAGAGGGTCCTGCGGGGGCCAAGGAGCCGCAGGACCTTTGGCAGTAGGGAGAAGAAAAGGCCACCTCTCCTGTGGACCAGTTGATGACCGGGTTGTGTGCTTGCAGCCAGGGGATCCCTAGAATGACTGGAAACAAGGGGGAAGAAATTATGTCCAAACATAACAGTTCTTGATGTGACTCTGAGATTACTGTGTGCAATGGGGCAGTCTCCTGAGTCACTGGGCCAGATTTGATGGTGGACCCATCCGCCAGGTGGACAGACAGGCCTTGTTTTCTCAGACGGAGAGGAATTCGATGCCGGGCAGCAAAAGCAGAGTCCATAAAGCAACTGCAGGCACCAGAGTCAATGATAGCTGTGGTTTGTAGGGTCCTTCCTGAGAACTGGAAGGAAACAGAAAGGGCAAGATGAGATGAAACCCCGGTCACAGGATCCACATAACTGGAGAGAATAGTGGGGAACTTACGGAGTTTAGCCGGGCAATTCCGAACATAATGACCAGGCTCTCCACAATACAGGCACAGATTGTTGCTGCGGCGTCTCTGACGTTCTGCTGGGGTGAGAGAAGGCCGCAAGAGTCCAAGTTGCATGGGTTCGGATGCTGAAGAGGCATGAGTAGGTTTAACGGGGGGAGCAGTGCGGAAGTGACTAGGACCCCTGGGGAGCATCCAGGTAGGTCTTGGGGACCCCAAGGTTCGTTCGGCCCTACGCTCCCGTAGGCGCCGGTCAATTTGGATGCTTAGGTCTATGAGGGAATTCAGGGTCTGGGGTACCCCCACTCTGGCGAGCTCGTCCTTGAGTGCGTCTGAGAGGCCCATGCGGAATTGATGACGGAGGGCAGCATCGTTCCAGTCGGTGTCGGCACCCCAACGCCTAAACTCAGCCACGTAGTCCTCTGCTGGTCTTCGACCCTGTTGGAGAGAACGTAAGGCGGCCTCCGCAGTGGTTGAGAGTTGGGGGTCCTCATAAAGCTGCGCCATGGCATCAAAAAAGGTGGAGAGACTGGTCAATGCTGCATCCTTTTGTTCCACGAGACGGTGGGCCCAGATTTGGGGATCCCCAGTCAGTAGGGCTACCACAAAACCCACCTTGGTGGTCTCCAAAGAGAAGGTCCTAGGTTGCAGGGCAAAATGGAGTTCACAGGAGTTACGGAAAGTTCTAAAGCTACCACGGGCACCCGTAAATTTCTCTGGAGTAGGTACCTTGGGCTCAGGTGGTAGCATCACTATAGTCTGGGTAGGTGCAGGCCCCGTTGGGGGTATTGCTGGGTGAGGAGTTCCTTGGGTACTGGATGGACCAGAAAGGGCCAGTACCCGTTCCTCCAGCCGGGTATAACCCTGCTGGAGGTTCTTCACCGCTTCGGTCAGACCTGCCAGGTGTTGGCATAGCCCCTCCATGGCGGGGGCTCCCTGCTCGGGCTCAGACATGGCTGTCTGCTACTGTCACGTACCTGGTGGTGCGAGCCCGAGATTGCAGGGAGAGGCCTCCCTTGCGTCTCCCACTCCTGGTCCCCTGGTGTGGGAACAGGAGAGCCAGGAGTGAGGAGGAGCACGGGTGCCTGGCAGGATCAACAGACCGGTGGGAAGGAAACAGGTTAGCTGAGCAGGCAGGATCTCTGGGAAGCAGGTTCACGGGTAAACTGGATAGCTGAGCTGGCAGGATCACAGGAAGCAGGCTCACGGGTAAACTGGATAGCAGAGTTGGCAGGATCACAGGAAGCAGGCTCACAGGTAAACCGGATAGCAGAGCTGGCAGGATCACAGGAAGCAGGCTCACAGGTAAACTGGATAGCAGAGCTGGCAGGATCACAGGAAGCAGGCTCACAGGTAAACTGGATAGCAGAGCTGGCAGGATCACAGGAAGCAGGCTCACAGGTAACCTGGATAGCAGAGCTGGCAGGATCACAGGAAACAGGCTCACAGGTAAACCGGATAGCAGAGCTGGCAGGATCACAGGAATCAGGCTCACAGGTAAACTGGATAGCAGAGCTGGCAGGATCACAGGAAACAGGCTCACAGGTAAACCGGATAGCAGAGCTGGCAGGATCACAGGAAGCAGGCTCACAGGTAAACTGGATAGCAGAGCTGGCAGGATCACAGGAAGCAGGCTCACAGGTAAACTGGATAGCAGAGCTGGCAGGATCACAGGAAACAGGCTCACAGGTAAACTGGATAGCAGAGCTGGCAGGATCACAGGAATCAGGCTCACAGGTAAACTGGATAGCAGAGCTGGCAGGATCACAGGAATCAGGCTCACAGGTAAACTGGATAGCGGAGCTGACAGGAACTGGACAACGGCTTGGCAAGCAGGTTCACAGGTAAGCTTGGATAGCAGAGCTGACAGGAACTGGACAACGGCTTGGCAAGTAAGTTCACAGGTAAGCTTGGATTGCAGAGCTGACAGGAACTGGACAACGGCTTGGCAAGCAGGTTCACAGGTAAGCTTGGATAGCAGAGCTGACAGGAACTGGACAACGGCTTGGCAAGTAAGTTCACAGGTAAGCTTGGATTGCAGAGCTGACAGGAACTGGACAACGGCTTGGCAAGCAGGTTCACAGGTAAGCTTGGATAGCAGAGCTGACAGGAACTGGACAACGGCTTGGCAAGTAAGTTCACAGGTAAGCTTGGATTGCAGAGCTGACAGGAACTGGACAACGGCTTGGCAGCAGGTTCACAGGTAAGCTGGGATAGCAGAACTGACAGGAACTGAACACAGGAAACGGAACCACAGACTGGACTGGGACCAGCAGGTGAACAGGCTCGTTACAGAGGGTCAGTCTGCAGACTGGATAAGGCTAAGCAAGGAACCAAAGTTCATCAAGAAGTCAGGTAATGAATCTGAACTAGAGCAAGGTACAATGGATCAGGCAGGAGGATGGTCACTGGAAGCCGGGGTCGGGTACAGGCAGAAAGCAGGATAGTCTTATGGCAAGCCGGGTCAAAGGAACAGGTACAACAGGATCAGGTTTCTTTACTACACCACAACGCTGTAGAGCAGACAGCAAAGACCGTCTGCTCAAGTCAGGCTTAAATAGGCCGGCTGGTGCTAACTAGGGCGTGCGCCCGTCTCCCTGTGCGCGGTTGTGCACGTGCCCGCGCCCGGGCGCGCATGCGCATGCGCAATGGAATCTGAGGGCCAGGACGGCCCGGGTTTAGATTTCTGGCAGGATCTTCATGACAGGGTCAGAAATTCTGACAGAAAATGTCCGATCGGACCATGCTGTCGGAAAATCCAGCCGTGTGTGGGCTCCATCTGACTTTTTCCGTCTGAATTTCCGTCGGACAAAGTTTGAGAGCTGGATCTCAAATTTTCCGACAACAAAATCCGATCACGCCAATTCTGATCGTGTGTAGCCTAGTCCGACGGACAAAGTGCCACGCATTCTCAGAAGAAATTCTGAGACGGAAGCGCTCGGTCAGGTAAAACTAGCGTTCATAATCGATAGAGCACATTTGTCACGCTGCAATGTTAAAATTTGTTTAATGCAGCGCATTCTCTTTTTCTTTACAATGCAAGAAGAATGACGTTTTTTAGCTGATCATATTCACACTGACTTCTCCAAAACGTCTTTCTTTATTCCTTTTTCCTGATTTCATGACTAGAATATTTTTATTCGTCAGATCTCCCGAATTTTTTTATTTATTTATTTTTTTTAAATTTAGTGGTTGCTTTTATAATCATGATCTCCTTTATTTGTCATTTTGCTCATCTTCGTAATTTTTTGGATGTGTTTTGTGTGTCACAACACCATTATTATCATTTTTTTTTTTTTATAATCTCTAGGAGGTTGTTTGGTGTTGTTGTCCCTTCTTTCTATTTTAGAAATGTACCTGCCTACTCACATTATGAATTACTTACTGTACAATGGTTTTCCACAGAGCGGCCCCTAACCTCCTCTTCTGGGGGACCTCACTGGCGCTCTGGGCTTCTTCTATTCTCTGAAGGCGCCCATAGGAAGCCGCTTAATCCTGAGTCAGGCTGTGTGGCAGGCTCTATTGACACACGCAGCATGGTTCAGCCCTGCCCCCCAACTCCCTCCTCACGGGATTTGGTTGACAACAGGAGCCAAGGGCTCCTGCTGCTGCCTCAATGTCTCCAGTGAGGAGTAAGAGAGAGAGGAGAGTGCCACTGCTTTCGGGCACAGCGTTGAATCGAGATTGGGCTCAGGTAAGTTTTTGGGGTGCTGGGGGAGGTGATCGTAGAAGGTATTTTTTACCTTAACGCAGAAAATGCACTAAGAAAGAAGAAGGCGGCAACAGCGGCAAGAACAGAAGAGACCCCGAAAGACCCCCGAAGGCCGAACGAGACCCCCAGACACCGGCGGCGACGACAAAGAAGACCCCCGGAGCAGTGCAATAAAATATTTTTTAAAAATTGTGTGTTTTTTTATATTTTACACTTTTACACCTTAGGTGAATGGGTAGGGGTACATCATACCCCATACTCATTCACATAGGGTGGGGGGCTGGGATCTGGGGGCCCCCTTATTAAAGGGGGCTCCCGGATTCCGATAAGCCCCCGCCCGCAGACCCCGACAACCAACGGCCAGGGTTGTCGAGAAGAGGCCCTTGTCCTCATCAACATGGGGACAAGGTGCTTTGGGGTGGGGGGGCCACAGGGCCCCCTTTCCCCAAAGCACCCCCCCCATGTTGAGGGCACGCGGTCTGGTACGGCTCAGGAGGGGGGGCGCTTCGCTCGTCCCCATCCCCTTTCCTGACCGGCCGGGCTGCGTGCTCGGATAAGGGTCTGGTATCGATTTTGGGGGGACCCCATGCCGTTTTTTTCGGCGTAGGGGCTTCCCCTTAAAATCCGTACCAGACCAAAGGGCTTTCCCTCTCGTGCTCGCTGCGATAGGAAAATGTGTTTTTCCTATTGCAGCCAGTGCGAGATGTACAGTGCTCTGTCGCCGAGAAACATTCTCGCGGGCAGGTGCTGTAGCGCCCCCTCCGTCATATTTTGGTCTGTCGGACCAGCATACAGACGAGCGGTTTTCCCGCTAGAAACTCGCTCTGGCGGAGTTCCAGCGGGAAAATTTAAAACAAGTTCTATTTCTAAAGTCTGTCAGATTTTTGCCATGCAAAGGTCCGTTGGAGCCTCACATGATCGGAATTGCCGACGGATTCGTTCCGTCGGACCTTTGCTGTCAAAAAGTCTGGTCGTGTGTACACGGCATAAGCCTTTTCAGCCAAATCAAAACCACATTCACTGTTAGAAATTCTTTCATTCAAGAAAATTCCATCTTGCTCCTTCAATGTTCTCATCACCGTGGTCAAAAATAAACATTAATTTGACCCCACTAATCACTGTAAAATCAAACAAACATTCTTTGTCCCCATGTTGATGGGGACATGGACCTTTTCCCGACAACCCTGGCCATTGGTTGCCAGGGTCTGTGGGTGGGGGGCTTATCAGAATCTGGAAGCCCCCTTGAACAAGGGGGCCCCCAGATCCCGCCCCCCCCCGTGTGAATGGGTATCGGGTACATTTTACCCCTACCATTCACAGCTCCCCCTGCAGCAATGCCACACAGTGTCTCCTGATTGCAGGAATAGGTAGATATCCAGCTCCTGGCTACATGCGTTTTCGTGCATTCAAAAGCATGCTTCTTGCTTTAAGCATTTGGGATGTACTTAAGAATGAATGGCACCTCAAACATGTTTTTGTGCATATCACATGCTACATTAGTGTTAATATGGGCATTGGGTTGCACTTGCAAGTGGACCTGTTAGTGGCTGGTGCTGAAACACAAAAAGACAGCAAAAGGGAATAGGGCAGATGCAGTACTTTTTTCAGGGTGAATGCACACTTGTACCCTGCCTGCAATTGCATACAAGAACCTCAGTAGGGGCACCTGCAATTAGCCGTGAGAGTCAACCCCATTGAAAGCAATGGGAGGCTGTCAGCTCCCGGAGCTAAATGTGTCCACTTGCATGTAATTGCTCTTGCGAGTGATCAGCCATGGTGTGCAATTAGCCCAAGATGGTTGGAGAATAGTGATCAAAGCAGAACTCTGCTGGATAGCTCTGTGTTATGTTGCAAATCAGAAACACCACTGAGGCTGGTTGACAAGTACATTATATTTAAAGTCAAGAGTTTTAAATATTACATCCTCAACTAAATCTCCAATATAGTCTTACACTACACACTATTTCAGCTCCATTCTAATTTATTGATTTTGAAACATTCATAGCTTCATTGCTAACTTGGTTGAAAAAAGCATATCTAAACTGTCAACCTTTTAGAAATCTAGCCGTTTTGGTCGACTGAAAGGAAATACAACCCCCCCCCCCCAACCCCACACACACTCATCTCAGGCCAATTATGCAACACAAGAGAAAAATCTATTCCTTCTAAACCCCAAAAAGCAATCAGATCAATGTATTGGATCCATATTTGGTCATACTAATATTATAAATGTGGATACCCTAATGATGCCATGCACATAATCAATTGCATTATCTATATTCTGTTGTGTCATTCAATCATTTTGAGTGAAAAATCATTTTAAAACAGCTAATCCATAAATGATTGATTGTTTATTATGTTGTATTAAGTACATGGTCCTCATTAGCCCAAAGAAAATCAACTGTTTTATAAGGTAGAAGGTTCTCAAGCTTAACTACTTTTATCAAAAAAACTCCTGTCTTATACTATTGGTAAAGCATCCTTTTTTCCCATAGGCAGTTGATGTTATATTTACAGTATACCCAATGTATTCATAAGTTCACCTCTTATATTTTTTTACATCAGTCTAAACAATTTCAGTTTTTCTCAATTTCTCATTGTTCCTCTTGTGGCACTTATAATTGTATTGAAAACGTCAACTTGTATTGAAGATATGACCTTATGAGTTATCTATACAGCTGCAATACTACAGTTGAATCACATATTGCCTTTTTTTTTGTACTTTTCAAGATTTTGTTTCCTTTTGCATCTGCTGCTAGGCATTTTGTAGTGTTTTTGAGCTTACTGAAAGGGGTTACAAAGGTTAGTTTTTTTTTTTTAATAACATGTGTCATACTTACCTGCTCTGTGCAAGGGTTTTTGCACAGAGTGGCCCCAAACCTCCTTTTCTGGGGTCCCCCAGTGGCGCTCCTGGCTCCTCCTCTTCATCGAGTGCCCCCTCAGAGACCTGCATTCCCTGGGGGGTCCCGGGTCCTGCTTCTGCATCCATTGACACAGACAGCAGGACTCGGCCCCGCCCCCCGACTCCCACGTCATTGGATTTGAATAACAGCAGTGGGAGTCAATGGCTCCTGCTGCTATCGATCTATCCTATGAGGACCCGAGACAGTGGCTGGAGCTACTGTGCTCGTCCCAGTCGCTGGAACAATCGGGCTCAGGTAAGTAAAAGGGGGGCTGCTGCACTACAGAAGATTTTTCCCCTTAATGAATAGAATGCATTAAGGTGAAAAACCCCGTTAAGTGGTCCATACATTAATATTCAAAACATTTCAAAATCCAAATACATTAAAAATTCTAATTCAGTTTCAAGAACATTCCTTCGATTTTCTAATTGTTAGTGGGGTCAAGTCAACAACTGTTTTCTACCACAGTGACTATAAAATTAGAAGGAGCAGAATGGAAACTTTTTCTTAAATGGATTGTGTTTCTTGTGTACTGATGAGAATTTTTATACAAATGTTCCTTTGAAAATATACTAGTGTTTGGGTAGCTTTAATGTTCCCAACTTGCAGTGAGTGAGGCTATGATCAGCAAAACAGCCAGGTAACTACTATCTTGGTATAGATGAGCAAAGAAAAGAGTTGACAAAAGATTGTCTTAAGAGTCCAAAGTCCTTTAAAGTGATTGTAAAGTCTCCTTTAAAAAAATAAAATAATAACAAACATGTTATACTTACATGCTCTGTGCAGTGAATTTGCACAGTGCAGCCCCGATCCTCCTGTGGGGGCACACGAGCCGAGTCACAGCTCCCTGTGTCCATTCAGACACAGATCTGTGGCCCAGACCGTCACGCCCCCTCTCTCTCCTGATTGGCTGACTGACTTTGATCGACAGCAGCAGGAGCCAATGGTGCCACTGCTGTGTCTCGGCCAATCAGGAGGGAGAGTCTCGTATGGCCGAGATACTCATGGACTTTGCTGGACAGAGATGGAGCTCAGGTAAGTATTGGGGGGGGGGGGTGAGGGGACCTGCTGCACACAGAAGGCTTTTTATCTTAATGCATAGAATGCATTAAGATAAAAAACCTTCTGACTCTACAACTCCTTTAACTTAAGGTCCTTTAGGTAACTACAGGGTCACTGATAAGGCAGTACAGCCCGCTCTCCTGTACTGTTCCCGGGCACCATCAGTTCAAAAGGGGGGCCTAGGCACCTGTTGAGCAGGAGGGCCAGCTGTACTGCCTTACTGCAGACACTGATCCTCTTCTGCCTCCCTCTGCAGCTATGCCAGCTTCTCTTCCTCTTTCTCCCTCTGGCTGCACTACAGAGAGATTGATGCTAGCACATGCGCCCCTTCCACCTGCTGTCTGGGCCCCCTGTGTGCCCCTTTTCCCTGCAGTGCTTTCCTCCTCTTCTCTCCCACTGGCAGCTGCTGCGGACACACAGGGGGACGTTTCAGGATAGAGAGCGGAGGAAAGGGCTGGTAAATATGTAATTTACTTGCCCCTTTCTTTCCTGAATGAACACAGTGAGCGATTGGTACCAATCACTCCTGTGTCCATTTATCAATGAAGCACAGTAAATTGTGTTTACTATGCTTCATTTTGTGAATGAAGGCCTCAGAGCGTTTCCTATTCATTCATATGTGCTGCTGAGGCTGCAGAGAAAGGGACTGATAAATCTATGTCGTCAGTCACTTTCGGCCAGGGGAGGCCCTGTCAAGAAGGCTGTATGGGGCCCTGTGATTTCTAACAGCAGCCCTGGGTAACTAGCATTTTCTGACATTGCAGCTTGATGAGAGGTATCTGTACCTAAAACTATTATTTTGTAAAGTAGTGTATATAGTGTAAAGTCTAATACTAAGCAGTGGTAGCAGAAAAAAGGGGGGGGGGGGCAAAAAGATAGGTAGTAGGAAGGTAAAGGTATTGAATGAATTAAGTTTTTTTAGGGTGTATGTGTTAGCAGATGCATGATCTGTATTGAATTATATTGTAACTGTACTGTCTCCCTCCATTTTGTAAAGTGCTGCACAAACTGCTGAAGCCATATAAATTCTGAATAATAATAATAATTATAATATTAGCTTGGGAATAGGCTAAGGAGATGGGAATGTCAGTGGAACATTGCTTACTCAAAAAAGTAATTGTGCAGTCATGACTTTTATCAAGCTAGTTTTCTGTTATACTCACTATGTTACAATCTCTGTCGTAAATAATGCAAATTCATAGATTTTAGAAGAACTACACATTTTACATTTGATTAACACTTTTTATTTTTAGTGGCACTTATCAGTTTAATAACCTTTTTACCATTTTAGTATTACACACCCCAACTATATCCCTGTTAACAAATGTTATTTTGCAATCTCTAACTCCCCTATTTTGCCCATTTTTTATTATTCCTGTCTTCCCCAGTTCTTAGCCTACTTATTGGACATACTGCCAACAGTACTTTTGGTGGACGGCTTGAGCAGGCACTGCGATGTACCCATAGGTCGCTCTACTCAAGCGCACTGGTGCACCCCCCTGGATCATGCAGCAGTGCAATCTGTGACTGCTGTGTCCACCTTACACAACAGATTGCAGTACAGGTGGTCCCCTAGTTACAAACATCCGACTTACAAATGACTCCTACTTACAAACGGGTGGAGACAACAGGAAGTGAGAGGAAATCTACCCTAGGAAGGGAAATTCTTATGGGAAAAAGGAACCCCCACTGATGCTTCATCACCAAGTCACCAAGGCACAGACAGCAAAACAAGCAAGGGGTGTTAACCCTTCCCTATGCTATCCAAAAAGCTTAAAAATAGTTTTTTGACTGAAGCTACACTTAAAAAATGTACGTGTTCCGACTTACAAACAGATTCAGCTTAAGAACAAACCTACAGACCCTATCTTGTTTGTAATACTAGTACTAGTACTCGGTTTTGGGCCGCCTTGACAGGCCCAGATACCACATAAGCCATTCATGACAGTTCAAACGATTGCTGTTACAGTGATTATCACTGTAATAAGCAATCATGGTGTAAAAGCAAACAAAACTACTCTGATGACAGTAAAAAAAAAATGTATACAGTACAATACTTTGTAGGCTCTATGACTTTCACACAGACTAAATAATTTACACAGATTTGAGTTATTTTTAACAAAGAAATTTAGCAGAATACATTTTGGCCTAAATTTATAAAAGATTATTTGTTTGCAAAAGTGTATAACAGAAACAAAGAGAAATGTGTTTTTTCAAAACGTTCAGTATTTTTTTGTTTATATTTCCATTAGCTTTTGCCAGTGTGCACCATGACACCTTTGTCCAACAAATTGTGCATCCAGTCTGCAATATATTGGACCTAAACACCACACTGTTATGCCCTGTACACACAATAGGATTTTCCGACAACAAAATACATGGGATTTTTTCCAACGGATGTTGGCTCAAACTTGTCTTGCATACACACGGTCACACAAAGTTGGTTGGAAATTCCGAACGTCAAGAACGCGGTGACGTACAACATGTACGACGAGCCAAGAAAAATTAAGTTCAATAGCCAGTGCTGTTCTTCTGCTTGATTCCGAGCATGCGTGGCACGATCGGAATTTCTGACAACGGATTTTGTTGTCGGAAAATTTGAGAACCAGATCTCACATTTTGTGTGACGGAAATTCCTATGGAAAATGTGTGATGGAGCCTACACACGGTCGGAATTTCCGACAACAAGGTCCTATCGTGTGTACAGGGCATTACAATTACAATTACGTGGCAGATTATTCCTTTCCTCTATAAGTGTTATTAGTGTGTAATTATGTTTTGGTTTTTGGTTATAATAGTAAAGGATATTTGATAAAGAATAATATGTATATGTATAAAAATATATAAAATGTGGTATAAGTCAATTTTTTATACAGAACCACAGTTTTTAAGACCCATTGCCTTCCATATCGAGACCTCACTTTATGACTTACAGATAGCCATCTTCTGCAATTTGCTTTTTGAACATCTTGCGCAGAGAGTGATTTCCTGCATCAGCTCTATGTCAGATCTTCTGTGATAAGCTGTCTAAAATACATGACATTAAAAGACCTCATCTTTGACAAAATACCAAGGGCAGATAAGAGATTTTCTGAATCTGCCAGTCTTGTATTTTCAGTCACCTAATATTTTTCTTAACAAACATGCTCAGACAATTTGGGAGGTTTAAATTACTACACTAACTATAAGGTAGAATGACAACTTATTTAGGAAAAAGCTTTTAAGTCAAATGTGGTTTTCCTTTTGTACGCAGTTTGTACATGGTCACCATCAATGACAAAATAATTCATGTAACCTTAGTTGGGACAAAGGTAGCTGTTCAAGTGATTTTCAACCAGGTCAGATGCCCTCCACAATCAGGAACGGCATGTGGGTGTAATACATGGGATCAGTATTCATTTCCATTTATTGTTGGTTTTTCCATACATCGTGTTGCTTTGCTTTTATTCATACATATATATCAATGTGAAAGCTTAATGAATGCATCTTAAACACACCCTCAGCTGACCTCAAACCGATCTCAATTACAAGCAGCCTTTCTGCAGAGTAGTACAGGTTACATTGCTATAGTGCTCTAGTTCATCCCATTCCATTGGAAATCTGCTGAGCCTGTAACACACTTGCTTGTGGTGTTGCTACTCTTCTTGCCTCTAACCTACAGAAAGCCTGATAAAAACAAAATACAGGTAGCACTACTACCTAGGAATATTGTCCAGGTCCTCCCCAAAAGCTTTGCCCCGCAGCCAGGTACACAGGCTCATTCACACATTTCTTTAACGATCAGTCTAGGGGTGTTGTTTTTATTTTTGGAGGACTTGGATAGAGTTGAGGGGATTGAGTGGGATACTCCAAGAACAGGAACTATGTACGACTTGAGGACTAAATATTCTCTTTCTGGACATGCTGTAGTAAAGTCTGTGCTTGCAACAGACAGTAAACTTAAGCTTTGGAACATCAGTAATTAACGGTAAACTCCTTCCTTAGAGCCCCTAGAGTAGAGTCCCTTTACAGAGGAATGGATGGACTAAGCTCTTCAGAACACCAGCCGGTGTCCCCTTTAACTAGACTCTTTGACTCCCTCTATACCAGGGGGTAGGGTGGAAGAAGCCCAAAAGTCTCTAAGATCTCTCAGAACTACTCACAAGGCCCAAGTATAGTTGGTTGCCTCCTTCCCACTTCCAAGCAACGCCCTCCAGTGGTACCAGACCAGAGCCTCAGCAGACAGCCCCCTCTGTCAGTTCTCCCACAGTCTCAACATCCCAGGCCCTCAGGTTGCCCACCTGAGGCCTCACGACAGGGCAGGAAGGGCAGCGTGGACTAATCCTCTCCAGGAAAAGACCCAGAGCCCGCTTCTTTGGGTACTTTCACACTGGGGCGGCGGGTCCTTTAGTGGGGTTTTTGGCTGCTAGCGGGGCGCTATTAACCCTTTCTTCAGCAACTAGCGGCCTGTGTTGCAGCACTGCCCATTCATTCCAATCGTCAGGGGCGGTGTAGGAGCGCTGTATATATCGCTCCCACACTGCCCTAAAGACGCTGCTTGCAGGATTTTTTTTTCCTGTCCCGCAAGCGCACCGACCTAGTGTGAAAGCACTCTGGCTTTAACACTGGGGAGACATGAGGGGCAGTTTTCAGGCACTTTACAGTTGTTATTTCTAGCGCTAAAATGCCTGAAAACTGCCTCAGTGGGAAAGTAGCCTTTGGGATTGGCTGGAGCTGTATCAATATTCCTTCTGCCATCAGCATAACTCCACACCTATATCCAGAAACTTCTCAAGCTCTCTGGAGACAGAGGGAGCTATCAGGCTGGCAGTATCTGAACATACTGAGCAGACCTAACTAGTAGAATGCAGCCGCACCGATTATAGTGAACAAACTAAATTTATCAAACAATTACAGCCAGACTGGGTACAGTGAGCCAACCAAATTTATCTATCTAAACACAGCTCAACAAAATGCAGTGAGCCAACACTAAATCTATCTAATCTTAGCACCTATCTAGAGGGGTGCTACATACAAAGATTTTTCTGACATTCACTAGGCAGTCATTTTGCCTTTTGAAGTCTAAATGTGACTGATTATGTGGGAAACTGAGAGAGAAGATGTTACCAACCACATACTTCTAAAGTACACTTAATCTACTCTCCTACAGACTCTGAGGTTGTCTGTGTTTGCCGTTGAAGCAGTGAATCACATATAACTATAAGCATACGGTGAACTGAGTGACAATTTTATTTTAGTACAGCTGCATTGTGCTAGAACACATTTGCAGCTCAATGATTGTTTTCATCTATCAATGACTTCATTGACAATTGACAATCTCAAAGTTTTGATGTGAGAGACATTTAAGCTGGCTATACACAAAGAGATTTTTGGCTGGTTCTTTATGAACCTGCCAAAGTTCGCTCAGTGGATGGCCCTGCCAACTGCCTCCTGCCCAAAATTCCTTGAAAAACCAAAGGAGCCAGTCAGATACAGGCAGGTTTGGGTATTCTGACAGCCGGCAGGACGGGCTTTCTAAGTACAATAGCGTCAGTAGGAGATTTATTCATCCACACTGTGTAGCATGAATGGAGGAATCTATATGTGTATGGCTTTAGGGAAACTAGCATTTTTGGAAGAAGGCCATCCACCTTGGTATTTCTTATAGTACAGGCTTCCTATACAATGGGATTCATGTTGATGAAACATATACCAGCCAGCATCTAGATCAATACAGACAGATAGAAAAAGCCACTGAGTGGAAAAAGTATGAAGAGTTTAATTGCAAACCCTTTAAAGCCCAACTCCAGCAAAATGTTTTTATTTTTATTTTGAATAGTAAGTGAAGGAGTGAACCTCAACCTATAATTTTATATTGCTTGTCTATGTGCTTATGGGGTAGATTTCTGGACAAACTGGACAGGAAATCATGGATGAAGTAATGGGAAATCTCTTAAATGCAGACACAGTAAAAAAAACAAAAAAACACATTTTAGCAGAGTGAGGAAGGGTATAAACTGAAAATATTTCTATTTCTATCTGTGTCTTAAATTTATGGAGATATCCACACCCCTCTTTTCCTGTACAGGTGTCACAGGGACAAAAATTGAGTGAAAATACCACTTACTGTGTCACGGGTAGAAACGCGTTGCAAAAACCTGATAAAATTAGTTCCCTTCATCAAGTTGACCAAAACTAAAAAAAAAAGGACTTGTTAGCCTTCAAGTAGGTATTGGAAGACAACTAAAAATATTAAGAAAGGTAAAAAACAGAGGTAATAGGAATCTTTAAAATTGATAGTAGCAGCAAAATTTTAATTATCTTGTTCAAAAATTTTTTTAAAATTATATATATAATATATCTTATATTTATAAAATAGGATACCACCTAATGAGCTGGTTGAAATGATTGGATTGCTCTACAGCAATGAGCTTGTTTTAACCTATTGAGTTCCTTGACATATCCCATTTTGGGCAAGTCATATTATTTCTCTATCTGGCAGAATAAATATGAGGCTTTGGAGTTAATGCATAGTACAATGTAGACTCATGAAAGCAGAATATGTAGGTTATGCAAGTCTCACATGTAAGTAGCTACTGCCATCAAGTGGTCATACAGCATTTCATATAGCACAGTACTAGTTTATACACAACGGTAATTATCATTAAATATATTAAACTGTTCAAATAAATATGGTGCTATGAAAAATGTGAAAGTGAAGAGAAAGTACCTGTTATATTAATCATAAAGTAAAAGTATTTAATCTGCTGAGATAGGTCAGTGCAGCAAGATCAACTCTGCACGTGGATTATTTTTATTTATTTTTTTTTGTTATTTTTTTCTCCCAAAAGTTGATGTAATGATCATTTTTATAAAGCTAATTGCTAATTTAATTTAATGCAAAACCATACATATGTGCTGTCCCTTTAAAATGTTATATCATGATATGTGACTGATTCACTTTAAATTGTTATACATATAACACATGTCTTAACACCATACAGTTATACATGATGTATGCCTAAACACAAGCAGTGCAATAAAAAGTCTGCACGAATAGAAAAATATTTTTTTATGACACAATCTTGTAACAAGTGAACTACAGGTGCCAGCAATCCTTGATGCAATCCCAGTGCTCCTTCACCACACAGGGAAATTAAAGTAGAACTAAAGGATTTTTTTTTTCTTTGGATAGAGCAAGGTAAGGTTTTACATCGCTGTACTATTACAGAGATTTCCCTTAACTTCCTGTCCTATAGCCAAAACAGGAAGTGAGTAGAAATGCCTTCAACGTGAGGGAATGCCTGGTTGTCACCAGGATCACCAGAACTAGTGTCCCCATTGGAAGGCTTCCCCCCTATTCCTATTCTGGTGAGAGCCCAACATTTTGAGTTTTCTTTTACTTTCATTATCGGTGATAAGGGTAAACATGACAAATAGAGGGGATGAATTTCCCTAACGAGGACGCAGACAGCAATACCAACCTGACAGGCATTCTAATCCAAAAATGTAACACCACCAGCACTCCAAAGATGCATTTTGCATGTTTATTGTGAAGACAGTGTTACATAAGGCTTAAGAAACCAATGTTTAGAGACTTGCTGGGTGCCTTGAGAAAGGGATGCAGCAAGGTCTCAGAACATCATTTTCTTATGCCTTATATGACTCTGTCTTCAAAATAAATGTGTGAAAAACATATTTTTGAAAGGTCTTTCGGTCCTGGCATGCAGAGCCGATCCGCCCTATACGCTCACTACCCAAGCTGCGTAGGGCCCCACCGCTGTGGGGGGGGGGGCCCAAGGGCGGATCGGCTCTGCTCCTGGAGCTCCAATCTCAATCGGGAAATTCTTATTTTCCCGATTTATTTTTTTCTTCCGCCGCTAGAGGTCCGTGGCCGACGTAGACAATTTCTCCACTGGCCACTTTTCCCGAAGACCAAAACAAACAATTACTGTTTAGTAATGGCTGGGTGGCTGCCAAAAGAATTTGAGCTGTGGCACCGCCCACCTCCCGCCATGCTGCCGTCTGTCTGTGACCTGATGTGGGAAGGGGCGGGGGTAGGCGGCGCCGCTGCTCAATTGCTATTGGCAGCCACCCGGCTATTTTGTCCCATTCTGTTTAGTCATGGCGGCGGAAAGAGTCTCCACTGCTGGGAATTTCTGATGTAAGGAAAGGGGGGCTCCATTGGGGGATGCCTGGTGTAAGGGAGGACTCTGCTGGCAATGTCTGATGTAAGGGAGGACTCCGCTGGCAATGCCTGATGTAAGGGGGGACTCCGCTGGCAATGCCTGATGTAAGGGGGGACTCCGCTGGCAATGCCTGATGTAAGGGGGGACTCCGCTGGCAATGCCTGATGTAAGGGGGGACTCCGCTGGCAATGCCTGATGTAAGGAGGGGCTCCACTGGCAATGCCTGATGTAAGGGGGGACTCCGCTGGCAATGCCTGATGTAAGGGGGGACTCCGCTGGCAATGCCTGGTGTAAGGGGGGACTCCGCTGGCAATGCCTGATGTAAGGAGGGGCTCCACTGGCAATGCCCGATGTAAGGAGGGACTCCGTTGGCAATGCCTGATGTAAGGGGGACTCCGCTGGCAATGCCTGATGTAAGGGAGGACTCCACTGGCAATGCCTGATGTAAGGGAGGACTCAGCTGGCAATGCCTGATGTAAGGGAGGACTCAGCTGGCAATGCCTGATGTAAGGAGGGGCTCCGCTGGGAATGCCTGATGTAAGGAGGGACTCTGCTGGGGACACCTGCTGGCATCTGGTTGTAGGCGACGTGGCAGGTGACACTCTCAGGGCTTCCACTGATTCTGCATTATAGTGAGTTGAATAATTTCATTCTATATTACAATGTAATAATATAAATAGTGCACTTCAATCATCCTGACACCATACCAACCATGGTGGGGGGGGGGGGGGCAGTATTTTATGTGGGGTGTATATTATCAGTGGGGGGCACTGGACAGTATTATATGTAGGGTGTATGTTATCAGTGGGGGGGCAGTATTATATGTGGGGTGTATGTTATCGTGGGGGGGGGGGCAGGCTTTGGTGAGCAGAGACCCCCTTTACACCAGAGTAACAGTAGAGGGCCCCTTAGCAGAATTTTTCTTAGGGCCCCAGGGAGGTCAGGATTGGCACTGCTGGCATGGCACCATCCGTGGCAATCACTTGGCGCACCCATCATCACATTGTCGAGTACAGCTTCTATTTGGCAGCAAGGAAACCGTATGATCTTTTTGACTATGCGAACGCGCTGCGGGCTGACATGCGCGGGGTTTTATTAATTCTGAATGGCAGCCCTGTGCGTCTCACAAGAGCAGTGCGATTTGGCTGCAGGTGGTTGTTGGTGCCAGAACAGAGGCTATTCCTGCACCCGCAACCAGCCTGAACACTGTGGGCAGGTATGAACCGAGCCTAACTGGGTCTACTAATACAAAAGGCTATAAGAAAAATATCAGTAAGACCCATTTAACACTGTGCGTTAGCGGTAAAGCGCTGCTCGTTTTAGAGGCATTTTACGGCTGTTTAAGCAGCGCTTTTTGGCTGCTAGCGGGGCACTTTTAACCTCTGCTAGCGGCCGAAGAAGGGGTTACAAACGTGTTGCGTTTGGAAGAGCTTTTCAGGTGCTTCGGAAGCGCTGCTCATTCATTGCAATGGGCAGGGGTGTTTTGGGAGCACTGTATACAGCACTCCCAAACCGCCCCAAAAGATGCTGCTTGCAGGGCTTTTTCTAACATTCGGGCGGCATGGGAGGCAGTTTTCAAGCTCTTTACAGGCTTTATTTCTAGCGTTACAAGGCCTGAAAACTGCCTCAGTGGGAAAGGGATCTAAGACATTTCTCGGCATCACTATTCAGATTCACACATGCCTTGGAAAGGAAGAATTTACTCAGCATAGGCATCAGGGAAAATGGTGGATTGTATATAATAAGGGGGCGCTATGATAATCTGTCTAGTTAGTGATAATTATCACAAATAAAGTGCACTAGTGCTTTATAAACAAAACATCCTAGTTATGTAATTGTAAACATATTAATGTGCATGAAATAATAAATGAAATTGATCTCAAGAAAAGTCCATATAGTTGGAAAAAAGTTGCACTGAAGTGAGTAGATTCGTTAGACCTTCACCACTTGAGAATGAGAACACCAGATGAATCACCCGGTGGGTAATGGTAGGTAGCCTACTCACCAACTCACCATGACCCCTTTGGGGCTCTTTCACACGGACGGACCGTATGTCCGTTTTTCATCCATCCGTTTTCGGATGAAAAACGGACATACATGTATCCCTATGGGATAGCGGGTGTCAGCGGATGAGCATCCGCTGACACCCGCTCTCATCCGTGCCCGCTATTCTCCTCTTCTGCAGACGGAGGAAACCCCCATTTTTTCATCCGTCTGCGGATGACGACGGACTCTATGGTCCGTCGTCACCCGATCTCCCATAGGGGAGAGCGGCGCTCTGACAGGTCCATCCCTGCGCGGAGTGCAGGGACGGACCTGTCATCTTCCTGCTCAGCGGAGATCGCTGCGGCGATCCCCGCTGAGCAAGCGGCTATCCCGGGGGCGGATCAGCACTGATCCGCCCCGTGTGAAAGAGCCCTTAATTAAAAAGACAGGTCAGGTGCAGCTTTGGCAGATTAAGGAACTGCCGCCTTTGATGGAAAATTTCTGTTTTGAATGTGCCAGGAAATGTTGGTTCCATCCACAGAAGCTCAGGGAAAATAGATCGGTACCATGGCGTAATAACGTTTTAATAAAAAATGTGACATACAAAATAAAACAGCCAAATGGCCTCTTACTTTAAAAAGTGCCTTGCCTCGGCACTGAAGGAAATCGGCATGTCAAACCTGGTGTGCTGTGAACTGGCTGTGCCGCTTCCACAATCGGCGTGCGTTCCACCGCTTGGACTGAGAGCACCGTATGTTCCAATAGGTAAACGTGACCGGGATGCGCCTCAGAGGCTCTCATTCTCAAGTGGTGACGGTCTAACGAATCTACTCACTTCAGTGCAACTTTTTTCCAACCATATGGACTTTTCTTGAGATCAATTTCATGTATTATTTCATGCACAATAATATGTTTACAATTAAATAACTAGGATGTTTTGTTTATAAAGCAATAGTGCACTTTATTTGTGATAATTATCCCTAACTAGGCAGATTGTCATAGTGCCCCCTTATTATATACAATGCACAAATTTCACAAAATCAGTCTCTGCACTTTGAGGGGAGCAGCTTTTCCACATTATTTCATTATTTTGTATTTTTTATTGTTTATTATAGTCTTGGCGTGGGGTTTACCTATTATAGGTCTATTTCACATCAGGGAAAATTGTAACTGGCTCATGCTTAAAGTGGAGTTGCACCCAAAAAAAAAAATTCATGAATGTTCCTAAAAAATAAAATAAAAATACATTTGGAAAAAAATTTTTTTTTTACTCACCTCTAAATGGATGTTGCTAGAGGGTCCCTCGTAGTCTACCTCCTTCAGTGCCTAGGCTCGTGACATCACTTCCCCTCGGTGCAGGAAGGGCTCAGCTCTGCCCCCTCCCTCTTGTCAATCATCTGGGACACGTGACAGGTCCCAGATGATTGCCCGGCCAATCACGGTGCGCGGCACCGCTCACGCATGTACAGTGGGTGCCCGGCTGTGGCAGTTACAATGTGGGCGCCGCTAAACGGAGGGGGAGACGAGCGGTGCTTCGATCCCCTGCATCACTGGACCCTGGGACAGGTAAGTGTCCGATTATTAAAAGTCAGCAGCTGCAGTATTTGTAGCTGCAGACTTTAATTTCTTTTTTTTTCAAATGGCAACACCTCTTTAACCATACTCTTGATCTTCCAAAACGCATACTTACCAACTGTCCCGAATTTCCCGGGACATTCCCAGGATTTAGACTCTTTTCCCGATTTAATTGTTTCCCGGGAAATGTCCAAAAAAATCATTTTTTTCAAGATTTTTCGCCACCGCAACTAGAGGTCCACGGCCGCCATTTTTAAGAAGACCAGAAGAAGTGGAACACGGCTGGGTGGTTACAATAGAAACGGAGCTGCCGGTCTGTTATGGAAAGGGGCGGGGGTGGGCGGTGGTTCTATTGTAAACATGCGGCCGACGGAGACACTATTTTGTTCCTCCTTGGCCTCTATTCTGTAATGTCGGAGGAGAGACCACTACTAGGACACCTGATGTAAGGAGGGGAACCGCTGGGGACATCTGATGTAAAGAGGGGGGCCGCTGGGGTCATCTGATGTAAGGAAGGAGGGGCACCGCTACTAGGACACCTGATGTAAGGAGGGGCACCGCTGGGGACACCTGATGTAAGGGGGGCTCCGCTGGGGACATCTGATGTAAGGGGGGCTCCGCTGGGGACATCTGATGTAAGGAGGGGCACTGCTGGGGACATCTGATGTAAGGGGGGACTCCACTGGTGACACCTGATGTAAGGAGGGGCACCGCTGGGGACACCTGATGTAAGGGGGGGCACTGCTGGGACACCTGATGTAAGGAGGGGCACCGCTGGGGACATCTGATGTAAGGAGGGGCACCGCTGGGGACATCTGATGTAAGGGGGGGCACCGCTGGGACACCTGATGCAAGGAGGGGCTCCGCTGGAGACATCTGATGTAAGGAGGGGCTCTGCTGGGGACATCTGATGTAAGGTGGAACACCGCTGGGGGCATCTGATGTAAGGGGAGCTCTGTTGGGGACATCTGATGTAAGGGGGGCTCCGCTGGAGACATTTGATGTAAGGAGGGCTCCGCTGGGGACATCTGATGTAAGGGGGTCTCCGCTGGGGACATCTGATGTAAGGGGGTCTCCGCTGGGGACACCTGATGTAAGGACAGACTGTGCTGGGGGCACCTGATGCAAGGATGAACTCTGCTGGGGGCACCTGATGGCATCTGCATGGAAGGTGACACGCTCTGGGGTCACACTGATTCTGGATCATGGGGAGTAGAATGATTTCATTCTATATTACAATGTAATAATAGTAATGATGCGCTTCAATCATCCTGACTCCACAACAACCATGGTGCTGGGATGATTGAAGCGCTAACACCAGGTGTTTGGAGTATCTTTATCTGCTGATTTGTTAAACGCTGGAATACACATTTCTATTGTGGTGTAGGATCTGGGCCTGCTGTCCCTCCATCCCTCTTCCCTTCCTTCTCGCTCCTTCCCTCCTTTTTTCCTTCTTTCTCTCTCCCTCTTTTCCCCTTTCATTCTCCATCTCTCATTCATCTCAGACTCTAACCACACCCCCATGTAAACCACGCCCATACCAGCGACACCCACTATTTCATGGAACCACACCCATTTTTCGGCCCCACCCCCTAATTATAATAATAATCGGCCTACAGCCCAAAAAAAGTGTCCCTATAATTTTTTTTTACAATGTTGCCAACTATGCAAAACGTTACCCTAAATTTAGCCATCTTTGAACACATTGAATTTTGTTACTAATTAATTAATTATGCTATAATAGGTATTAAGATGTCATTGTTTTTTTTTTTTATGGCGTAGTAGCTATTGTGATGTTATAAATAGTATGCAATGTCAGTCACTTTATGAGGTGACAGCTTTATAATATATTATAAAATCACTGTTATTATTGCACTGTTCCTGTCAATATTATGATGTTATGTCAAGTTTTGTGATTTCAGAAATTGTACTTGCAGTCTCTGTCGGAAGCACACTTTGGACTACAGCTGCACAGACCAGACTGTAACTAACAGTGTCACAAATGGTGCAGCATTTCCAGGACTGTGTGCAGCTACAGAGAGAGAAGAAGAAAGCCCCACCCACCACCTGGGAAAGGACCAAGGCTGTGCAGCCTTTGAAAGAACCAGGCCTTCTGGGAGAAGCAAGGACTTGTGGGCAATATAGTCCCCTGAGAGACTGTCTTTATAGTCCCCTGCGGGTCTGTCATTGGGAGGACATTGTAGAGCACATGCTATGCAGCAGGCTGCTGACAGGAGGATATTCTGCAGTGTCCGGGATGCAGAGAGGCAGAGTTGCTGGTCTGTGGAAAATGCCACTGTCCCATCTGGCGTCACCACCTGGTCAAGGGAGGCGTCATAGCAGCTGGCATCGCTGAGCCTCAGACAGAGAGCAGGATTAATTATTCTTTGTGTTGGAGAGAGGTCACTGGCCATACCCTCTGCACACTATTTAAGGAACAGTATTGCCACTTGAGACACCATTTAGGGACACCTGGGTTTGTGGAACTCACTTTTGAGGGATCCAACGCCGGATTTGGGCCCCAATGCCCTGGCCAATAGAAGTTTTCTATTTTTCCATTTCCCATTAGTCAGGACTTTCTTAGTATAGGGGTTAGGGGTAAAGTCAATTGTTATTTACTGATTCGCACATTATTTTGTAACTGTTGTCGTATACTTATTTATTGTTACTTTTCCATCCTTTGATTATTGTTTTACTGTGTGTTGCACAAAAATAATATGTTCCCTTCAGCCTTGGTGTGTCAGAGGGTGTGCCATTAATGGGAAGGCCAAAGGCATTTGGAGTCAGAGGACACAAACATTGGTGGCTCCTTTGAGGGTAAGCTCTACATGCTCTAATGTCACTGTCCGTATTACGATGCCAAAGTATTTATTGTGGTAAGCCACAAAAATCTGCCACTTTTGAAGTTCATTTCTTCATTGTGAATACAGGATAAGAACTATAAAGACGCTCAGTGGCGTACTAAGCATATCTTCCACTTTGGGCATATCATTTTTTAACACCCCCACCCCAAAGAAACTAATCACAGTAATGAAGCTCCACACTGAATGCTGGATGTGGCCAGATTGGGAGGGACCCAAAGGGGCACGATTATATAAGACTTGATCCTACTCGCTTTATACACAACACACATATGCAATAGTCCTTTTAGGGACAGATGTGCTTT
Organism: Lithobates sylvaticus; assembly: GCA_028564925.1. Taxonomy (NCBI): domain Eukaryota; kingdom Metazoa; phylum Chordata; class Amphibia; order Anura; family Ranidae; genus Lithobates; species Lithobates sylvaticus. Next base: position 355,832,518 of record CM053026.1, on the reverse strand, counting down.
GATTGCTGACACAAACCTAGGCCTAATCAAATTAAAAAATTAAACTATTCCATTATTATGCTTTTCTTTACACAGCTTACCCTCAGGAGCAAATAATGTACTTAGAGTGCAGTGTATAGAAAGCAGTGGTCAGAAGAATGGAATGTATAACATAGTTTTGATAGTGTAGGGCTCAGGAGTGTGTAATGCAAAGAGTGCACGAGTCAGGAGTGCATATCACACAGAGCACAGGGGTCAGGAGTAGGCAATGCAGAGAGAGAATAGGGGTCAGGAGTGCATATCACAGGGTGTTCATGGCTCAGGAGTGTGTAACACAAAGTATAACGCAGAAAGTGCAGGGCTAAGAAGTGTGTAATACAGAGAGTGCAGGGCTCAATTATGTGTAATGCATAGGACTCAGAAGAATGTAGCACAGAGAGTGCAGGGTTTAGTATTATTTAACACAGAGAGTACAGGACCCAGGAGAAGGTACAGAATACAACCCAAAATGACCCTATCTTCCCAATGTAAATCCACTCCCCCATCCAAGTCCATATCCCATAAAGTATAGATCTCCCACAGCAGCCCCTTCTCCACCCCCATACAGTTTTCCCTTCACAGCCTTAAATTTTCTCTTAGTACAAATCAGTACAGACCTCTCTCCCATCACGATATGGACCCCTCCCTCAATACAGACACACTTTAGTACAGACTCTCTCCTAGCTCACCCTTGCAATACAGACTCCCTCCCTCAATGCAGACCACCCTCTCTCAGTATAGAACCCCCTCCTTGTTCATGCCCACCTCTCTCAGTACAGACTCCCATCTCCTTCAGAAAACCCCCTCTCTTAGTACACAGCCCCTCCTAGCCCACCCTCACAGTAAAAATCCCCTTCCCTTAGTACAATCTGCCCCTCCCTCAGTACAGCCCCTTCTCTCTCATTACAGACCTCTCTTAGCCCACCCCTGCACTACAGACCCCTCCCCTCCCTCAGTAAAGATCCCCCTCCCTCAGTATAAACCACCCTCCTTCAGTACAGAGCCCCCTGCTAGCCTACCCTCACAGTACAGATCCCCTTCTTCCTCATCACAGACCCTGTCCTTCAGTACAGACCCCCCCTAAACATAGACCGTCTCTCAGTACAGACCCCCCCCCCAGACCCTCCTGTCAGTACAGACCTCCCCCTCTCTCAGTACAGACCCCTCCCTCCCAGCCTGCCTTCATCAGCACAGATTTCCTCCCTACATCAACGGATGCAGCAGAGGTTCAGAGTGAGGGAAGTCCTCCCCTCAGCTGTGTCATATGATTGGAGCTGGGAAGGGGTCTTCCTCTGCTCTGAACTGCCGCTGTCAAGTCCCCAGAAGTGGTGCTGCAGTACAAATTAATCAGGCACTGCTGCACCATGAAATGCATTCAGAAACAGAAATGACAGGCAGTTGCTGAGTACATTTTTTTTTAAACCAGCCCTGCAGCCCCCCTCCCCTAAGCGCTGGATTGCATCCCTAAGGTATGGCACTGCAGACGCTGACACAATTCCACCAATTTTGGCATTAACCGTAGCAAATTATGCATGGATTCCCCTATTTTTATATTCCCACCCGCTAAGATAGGCAATTAAGGATAATGGTCATCACTGAACCTGATTACCAATGGGATCCCAAAACACACATATTTAAAGACAACTGCTGGGGATATTCCCTGACTCAGAACTTGATAAAGGTTTTTTTTTATTAATTTATCATTTTGGCTAGGAAAATCATACAGCCAGACAATGGATGAGACAATTACATCCCCGCTTTAATGATTGGATGAACAATACGTTACCGTATAAAAAAATTCCTGTATATTAACAGAGGATGCCCATCCAAATACAACAACATTTGGGACCGTTGGTTACAAGCTGCGGAGACTTGTGTATGAATAGTGCCTTAACCCTCTTAAGCCCCATACACACGGTCGGACTTTTTCATGGATTCTGTCCGATCGGACAATGTTGTTGAAAAATCAGACCGTGTGTATGCACCATCGGACAGTGTTCGTCGGTTTGTCCGACGGACAAAGTCTTATCTCCTGCTGGAAAGATTTGCCGTCAACCCGGTCCGATCACACCAAACCCGATCGTGTGTACGGTTGTCCGACCGGACAAAGTGCTACGCATGCTCAGATCACATTACAAGACCAAAGCTATTGGCTACTAGCCTCTACGTTGTCCCGTCGTAGGCAACAAACGTCACCACGTTCAGAATGATCGGATTTTCCGACAACTTTGTCCGACCGTGTGTACGCAAAACCAACATCGGACAAAGTACGACGGACATGATCCGACGGACCTGGTCCGCGGATTGTCCGACCGTGTGTATGGGGCTTTAGAAATGTTATACAACAGCTTATTTTTAAGTATCACCTCCACTGATACATGGGAATCAACAACTTTTTCTTAACAGGAGCTTTTGATCTAATGTTGTGTTTAGAGTCGGTTCTGTATCCCAGCTGTATCCTTGTATTTGATGTATTGCATCTTGAATACGCAATGTAATTTTGAATATGTATATTGTTTAATGAAAACCTTTTTTGGAATTTATTTTTAGAAATCAACACTATATACAGACAATATTGCATATGAACAAAGGGAAAGTATGAGACACATAGAAAAATTAGATATGGGGATCGATATTCCACTTAAAGTTAAGACATAGAAGTATTCTGGTTTTAAATTTAAAGATCTAAATACCGTATATACTCGAGTATAAGCCGAGTTTTTCAGCACATTTTCTTGTGCTGAAAATGCCCCCTTCGACTTATACTCGAGTCAAGCATTTTTCTGCTGCAGAAAATTAAATTTTCCGAACCAACTTTGGGGCCCCGAGATACGGGGCCCCAAAGTCGGTTTGGAAAATGTAATTCTCTGCTGCAGAAAAGTGCTTGACATTTTCCAAACCGACTTTGGGGCACCGTATCTCGGGGCCACTTAGTGCCAGGATATGTTGTAGTACTTGTTTCTGGGTACTGGGGTTCCTAGCACTAAGTGGACCTGAGATACGGGGCCCCAAAGTCGATCAACTGTGTCCATCTGCAGCCATGTCATTTCGGGACCCTTTGGGTCCAGAAACACCAAATTTTGGCTGCAGCTAGGGGGCATCTAGGAACCCTTAACTACCAAGTTTGAAGTTCGGAGGACCTATGGCTGCAAATGGGCACAGTGAGGCATGCAAATGGACACAGTGAGGCTGCAAATGGGCATTGTTGACCGTCTTTTCCACTTACAGTAGCTGCGCATTTCTCACCCTAGGCTTATACTGGAGTCAATACGTTTTCCCATTTTTTTTTTGTGGTAAAATTAGGTGCCTCGGCTTATATTCGGGTCGGCTTATACTCGAGTATATACGGTAGCTTTACACTGAAGTGAACAATGGCCTAAATCTCCCCCCATATACAGAACCATCAATATGTTCAATAACATAGAAAGAAAACAAATCCATATTGTCTCTATGCATGTTTCAAAAATGTTTAGATTTTCAAGACATGGTAAGGCACTGACCTGAACAATAATGCAGGCACTGTTTCATCTCTAAATACATGCTGAGCTTATCATGTGAATTGTACTGTTTGCTGCTGTTTTCTGCATCACGCTGCAGTGGAAAAGTGGATGATTTCTAGATGGAGACACATTAGAAGAGCGGCTGAATAGATAAGCAGTATTTGGACAAGCTGGTTATTCAGCTGAAGATTCCATAGGTGCCTGTAGTGTGTATGTTATTCTTGACAGATACAACGACCATATCTCTGATATAATTATATTGAATAGTTGCCAAACAACTAATTGCCATGCGAATTTACTACGTATTCAACTGAGACTCGTTTTTGTGTCTGTGCTGAATAAGCTGCATGAGCTAATGATATGTTAGTACACCGTCTGTCTCATT